>CM050176.1:482500-537500 GCA_027410445.1 Discoglossus pictus | reverse complement strand
GTAAGTGGGGTTCCTCAGGGTTCAGTATTAGGTCCTCTCCTTTTTAACATATTTATTAATGGCTTAGAGGTAGGATTGGAGTGTGGTGTCTCCATTTTCGATGATGACACAAAGTTGTGCAAGGTAATTAAATCAGATAGGGATGTGCTTTCCCTCCAAAGGGATTTACATAAAATTGAGGAATGGGCATCTAAATGGCAGATGAGATTTAATACGAATAAATGTAAGGTTATGCATCTGGGAAGGAAAAATAGCCATGCAATTTATAATCTTAATGGAGCAAATCTAGGTGTATCAGATATTGAAAGGGATTTGGGAGTGCTTGTGGACAACCACCTACGTAACAGTGATCAATACTATTAGCATGTATTAAGAAGGATATAGAAGCAAGGGAAGCAAATATAATTCTGCCACTATACAAATCCCTAGTACGACCTCATTTGGAATATGGAGTTCAATTTTGGGCACCGCTACATAAAAAGGACATTTTAGAGCTGGAAAAAGTACAGAGAAGGGCAACAAAACTAATAAGGGGAATGGAGGGGCTAAGTTATGAAGAAAGACTAACCAAATTAGAAAAAAGGCTCCTAAGAGAGGATATGATTACCTTATAAAATAAATCCAAATACATCCAGCGTCAATACAAGGCTTTGTCAAGTGAGCTCTTTGTGCTAAGAGGTTTTCAACTGACAAGAGAACATCCTTTGAGATTAGAAGTAAAAAGATTCCACCTTAAGGAAAGAAAAGGGTTCTTCACAGTAAGGGTGGTTAATCTGTGGAATTCTCTACCAAAGGAGGTGGCGACAGCAGATTCGATGGATAACTTTTTAAAAAGGGATTGGATATATATATTTAAATAAAAAGGGTATTCAGGGCTATTCTGGATAATTAGAGAGTGAGTATTGATCCAGGGAGGAATCCAATCGCTAGTTTCTGGGGTCAGGGAAGATTTTTTTTTATTTTTTCTCCTTTTGAGACAATTGACAAAGTTTCACTTGGGTTTTTTTCTCTTTGCCTTCCTCTGGATCAATTAACAATTAATCTGCATACTGCAGATCAGAGGAGATCTAAAAATGTTTAACTTGATGAACTAAAATTATTTTTTCAACCACAATTACTATGTAACTATGCAATAGAAAGTTTATTTTATATAATATTACACACTTTAAGGACTACAGAAATATGTGGGAAAAAGTTTGCTTTAGCACTTTTAAAGAAATATTTAGCAGACATTTCTTGGGCTATTCCTTCTTGGACTGTTAGTTTGCCTAGAACCAAAGGGGGAGGTTTGTCGTGCTGAGACTTGCTCTTCTATGTATCCTTATTTCCAACCGATTATTCTAAACTATGTAAATATGTGACCTATTGTGGGCTATAATAGGGAATAGTGCTCAGTGCACTCTAATTTGGATTTAGCTTTTCTGTTTGTAGTTTTTTGCTCAATCCTAAGACAATCTATATATATTCCCCTTCTGACTTTTGTACCTCAGTGAATCTGTGAGCTCTACCATGTAGGATCACCCAAGGTGAGCATGTAATTGCAGAAAGTTTAGACAAATCTCAGTCCAATGAAGAAATTAACTGTTTCTGGTTTTGCTTATCCATACATCCATATGGTCTTGGTCACGATTGAAGGACAGAACAACTATATATATATCTATTGAAGAGGAACTGTCTTTTTTGATCAGGCAATTTTCCTAAGATATTTGAGAAATGTACAACAGTGGCCCCTATTTAATTGTCCAAATTGCAATTACATGAGCCCGTAATGGAGACCGTAAATGCTACTGATATTTAATTGGCTACCTTTTGCTACTCGCATTCCAATTCCATGTTACAGGCTCAAAATCCATGTGGTTGTCAAAAACGTAACTCCATCCTATTTCTTCCTTTGATATTTCAAGTCTGTACATGTTACCAGAGCTAATCCACATTCAATTACTACAGATCAACAAGCCCGCAATTGCCTTCAAACCCATAAATGGCAAATGTATAAAAACATTATATGAGTGCTAGATAGGGACCTGCAAGTGGGTTAAACACCTGTTCATAACACTGCAAAAGCAAATAAATGCACACTACTGTACTTAATACTGGGAAAGCAATAAAGGTATTAGAATTAATTGCACAACAATAAAACAATATGATGATGGTGTAATTTACTATTGACTCTGTAAAAAAAATGTAACTTAGGGACTTGCTTGCCCTGAAATTCTACTTATGGGTTCATCGTTTGCGTGTGGTGCCTGTGAGCATGTACTTGCGGGCTTGAGTCAATAAAATACATCTATATATGTAACAAATTTCTAACTTGCAGACAAACGGTCAGTATGAAGGTAATTATGGGCCTGAGATTAAATGGGGGCCAATGTAAGTAAAAAATGAATAATAGTGTGTGTGTATATATGTATATGTGTATATATATATATATATATATATATATATATATATATATATATATATATATATATATATTGTCATGGCTGATGCATGCCAAGGCACCCACACCAGCTGTGCAATACCTAACAGACTGATGCCCTCAGCCTTATAGGATAGGCTTAGGGGAAAGTGGCTCACTGAGATGGGTTTACATTGATGATATTGTGATTTGTGGGTTAATCCTGGTTATGCCTGTTTAAATCTGCCTGGGTGCCACTGGGCCAATACTGTGGTACCCATGTTTATAGTTGGTGTGTGCGTATGAACATGATGGAAGTGATGGGGTGTATGTCTGTGTTGTGCTTTGGGGGGGGGGGGGGCTAGCAAGGGAAATATTGTATATGCCCAATATTTCATAGTAATGGACTAGTCCCTTATTAAGAAGATTAGCGAGATAATTGACACCTAGGAGTGCCAAGGGAAAACAATGGGTAATTGTCTTACACTGGCAGGCAGGGGTGATAATGTGACCTAGAAGAGGATTAGGTGTAACAATGGATGCACATTTAAATTGATTGGTCTCTTGTTGCTAGAATGTGGTACAAATATGGCTCATGGTTTCAGTAATAAAGATGTTATACTGGTTCACATAATTAAAGTGTGAATTTCGTAATGATGCTGGGAATTCTGTTTGCTGAAGTAAGTTCTTTACAGAACTTAGAAATATCCTTATGCTACACAAGACCACAGACACCTCTCAGTCTAACCTAAGGACTGAAAGTTCTTCCTGCTGTACAGAGGTAAAAAAAAAACGGTCACACCTGTGTGGAGAGGTTTGAGCAATAGACTCTTATAATTCCCCATTCAACATGCAGGTTGTGACAATTATTGGCAGTGGTGGGACCTCTGTGGTATACAGGAAGATGGCAACTTACAAGGACATGATGAGGCTGAGACCAGAGGAAAGGCTTCCACATGTAAGCATGGATCAGCAGACTGTCCTGGGACAATGGAAGATTAGGGGGATATGCAATGGCTCTTTCCCAGCTCCTGTGGATGGGGAATGCTTATCCCCAGTGGAGACGGAACATTTTTTTGTCCTTGGAATGGACTGTCAAGAAAAGGCGCTTCTAAACCAATGGATGGCGTTTCTGGGACTATGGCCGGGTCATGAGCTGTCAGAGTTGCTGGAGGACCTGGTGGTGCAGGAAAGGGACTTGGAGAACCAGTATGCAGCCTGGTTGGGAATCCCTGATGTGGAGCCCTATTTGTCATTGGGGCTAAAATAGGCACTCTGGGAGCTGGCATATGGCCCTCTGGATGGTGGGGTGGGAACTTGTCAAAGTACAATGGATGTGCTCGAGAGACATTGTAACTCTCTGGGGGTGGCCCCATGGTCAGATAAGGCATTTATACTGATGCCATTGATCCGGCAGGAATTGTAACTAGAGTCAGAATGTGTGGATCTGCTGGATGAGGCTGCCAGGCATGGGCTTTGGCCTCCAAGTTGGGGATAACCCTGCCAGTCGGGTAAGGGAGAAGATCCCGTGCCAGAGAGCAAGGGAGCCCAGATAAGATGTGCTATGGCTGGATCAGATGGGGACTGTATGGACGTTGTAAAAAAAATGGGCCAGGCGAAGGTAAATGTTACTATGAATGGGACAGATGAGGGTAATACCATTCATGATGGGTGCCTACCAGAGACAGCGGAGTCTGAATCCCAGACAGTAATAGCAGGTCAGGTGGACCCAGTGACCAAGAATCCTGATGGAGCGGAGTGCTATGCCCAGATGGTGGGAGACAAAAAAGAAGAATGTAAGACATTAATCCAGCTGTCATCCCAGGAAGTGGAGCTTCCAGTCCAGGCCACCATAATGGATGCTGCTATCAGGATAAGAACGGTATGTTCCTCCTTGGAGGCATTTAATTGGGCTCCAAACTGGGGAAGGGGAGGGAACTTGCCCCGGCTGTTGGGGGGTGGGCTAGCCATGGTACCTTGGGAACGGTCACCTGGACTGGGTACCACCCTGGTACCTTTTGGACTAGGTGAACTAATAGGCCCAAGTACTGTATTAGATGCTGAAATTCAGCTGTTTGTTGTGGCCTGGCTGCAGAGGATGGCACTGGCACCCTTGGACTGCATTAATTACCCTGGCACAGAGGACTGTTGGCATTACCCAGCCGGAGCAAACAGTCTGAATGGGAGCATCTATTCTCCTGGGCTAATAGCCAAGGATGAGCACTTGCCCTGGACTGTGGGGCTTGTGCTGACAGGGAATCCACAGGGCTTGCCCCTGGCATTTATTTCTCCCCTGGAGTTGGTACAGGGGAATAATACCAGGACTGTTTTCCCTAAGGGAGGGGAAAAGAAGGGACATTGCTCAAGAGGTGTTATCACCACTCCATTCCCCAAAAGCCAGGGCCAGTCACCTGAACTGGTTACTCCCAGGGAACTGTTTTGATTGGGGAAACCAAAAGGCCCAATGGACACCCCTGAACTCAGACACTGGTCAGGGGAGGGAGCGGACCTGGGCATGGACACTGGGATGTCCACTTGTGGTCACAGAGACTGTTTTATATATCCCAGCACAGCTGTGGGGCTGGCTGGGCGGGGGGTGGGGGTGGGATTGCTCTGGGAAAGAAATTGCGGCCCACATTTTGGACCCTGGGGCCTGGCACAGGCGTAGATTCAGCAGGTCAGGTTACTTTACTGCTCAAACTGGGGGATTATTGCAAAAACATGCTACCCGGGACTACCAGTAAGGGCCCCCAGGAAACTGTTGCCATGTGGACCTCAAAGAAAATGTGTTGGCCCAGGACTACCCAAGATTGTTTCATGCCTGGATGGGCCACATTTCATGGAGCTTGGCGTTGCAGAAACCATGCAGAAACCATGCAGCATCGAAAGGGCAAGCTGCATCAGAATGCCGACAAGTTGTCCAGACAGGAGGATCACTAAACCTCAGTGTGGATGAGTCCTCGGATCCAAGGGACTCCCCAAGCTACACTGGAAAAGAAAGAGGGAGGTTTGGGCACACCTGTGGGAGAGGTTTGGGCAATATGCTCTTATCATACCCCTTTCAACATACAGGTTGTGATATATATATATACTAAATAAAGAATACTTTTGTGTTTACATTTGAACGTCTAAAATAAGTTCTTCCAGAACTCTGAGAAATACAGTTATTGCACTGCATTCTGGTAACCTGGGCGGGGACATGCAAATGTGCCCACAAAGAGTTCAGTCTTTAATCTAAATACCATTTCAAACATGGCTCCTTTTAACCATATCCCTGCTGTAAAACACAGCCTCAAGCAAAGCCCAGGATGGATTATCTACAAGTCAGTAAACCTACTCATAGACCGCTGTTTCGAAGTTACTGCCTCTCATCAGAGTGGGGCTTGTTTGTACGTTGTATAGTAGATTTTGTGAGGAGATCGTTTACGATGACAACCATTTATTTTATGGTGTGCAAAAGAGCGATAGAAGCCTCCACGTAGTACAGTACATAAATAGTATATTTGTGTTCACATTTAAATGTCTAAAACAAGTTAAAAAACATATCTCCTGCCCAGAATCCAGAGGCATACAATTATTAAATTGCATTTTGGGAAACTGGGCATGGACATGCAAATGTGCCCACAAAAGCTTCACTCTTTAATTCAAATACCAAAGATTTATTTTTATTTTTTTACTTGCTCTGTTTGTACATTTTTCTTAAATATTTTAGGCAATGCTTCTTTCCTGAGAGAGTTCATTTTCAAGTTAGATGGCAAAACCCAATTAGTCCTTAATTTTGAATATTTTTCTTTATTTCTCAAAACAGGTATAAGCTTCTAGACATAGCCAGACAGGGAGTATTTAGCTGGTAGCAAACTTCCTAACCTGACTGGCCTTCAGGCAAAAAAATATGTAAATGTTACATTTTCCTCATTAATAACACAGCGTCTATCCGGGGGAATACAGTGCAATTTTCTATCAGTTTAAGCGCGATGTCTACTGCTTGTTAAGGCCAATGCGCTCTTGGGTTAAAGTGTATATTCATACATTTCATGATATTATAACAAACACTTTTAATAATTTCACTATTCCTACTCACTTCTGTCATGAAGTTTTGAACAAAAGCACATATCATGTTGGAATAGTGATTATTTATTACACAGACTTTAAATAGTTTTTTTTACTCTCAAGTTTGATTAGAAGAGAACAAATATTTTGAATTACATTTTTTGGCACCCCATCCTTTGTGCGCAGGACAGTTGCATGCCGACAATCTCGCGCCGACAATTGCGCGCTGTTGAAAAGTACCCGTCATACGCACAGTTAAAAGCATGCAAGGTTACAATATGGGAGTACCCTAACGCCCTAACACCACTAAGCCTAACCTTAACCCTAAAACCCCTAAGTCTAACCCTAAAACCCCTAAGCCTAACCCTAAGACCAATCCTAACCCTAAGACCCCTAAACCTAAAGCCCCTAAGCCTAAGACCCCTAAGCCTAACACCCCTAAGCCCACCTTATCTGAGTGCGGCGCAAAGTTGTCAGGATGCACATTTGTCAACGTGTTTATTACGGCATGCTTTTCTCCTGCGCGCAAAGGTCAGGTCACAACACTTTTTTTACATACGTTTAATATGACCATCACCTTATGGACCACAGCATGCCAGTTATGTTATGTCTCTGGTTGTGCTTATCCATTAGGTTTTCTTGGCAAAGATACTAGACGGGTGTTGTCTTTACAGTGAAACAGTATATAAATATCTCTTCTACTTGTTTTTTTTATTATTAAACTATTTCAATGATTAGCTTCAAAATTCACTTTAACAAATGTAGATTATTATTTATAATTAACTTTTATTTGTAACGAGCCAACATATTCCGTAGTGCTAATAAAATACGTAAAAATAAGGTTAAGGAGAACAAAACAAAATAACTCAACTTAAAAAAAAGACTAACCTCAATAACAAACATATTCATAATAAAAGAAAATAAATGATCTTCTTCATTATGATTTTTTTTCTTCATTTCTAAGCTGTACCTGAGAGAGAAATAAAGTTTAATGTTTAAAACATAAAAAAAAAATTCAGCATGAAAAAATATTAAGCAAAAGTTTAAGCACCATTAAAACTAGTATGAAATGTGTGTTTGCACACAGGATACTTCCTCTGGACAAGTTGTGTTGGAACTGTGGTGGACAGTTCATAACGGATACATCAGGATCATTCCTGCTATGATGGCCCCGGCAGTGGCAGCAGTAGATGCAACAAGGGGCTGCTAGATGGCACTGCTGAAATTGTGCACAATTTGCAAGATCTGCTCAGATCATATACTATTTCCAAGCTTAAACCTTTATCCTTGCCCTAACCCTAACCCATACCCTAACCCTAAAGCTATGATATTGGCAGCAAAATTTTGGCAGCGACATCTAGCGGATGCTCATTGCCACTGCAGGCGGCCCGCCAACGTACTCAGAACAGGAAAGGAAATAGAAATCTTTAATAACAAACTGCCTCTCAACATGACCATTACAGATGACATCATCACATTTTAAATATGTTAACTCTTCATGAACCAAACATGCAGCATACAGAATCTAACTTCATAAGTCAAACATACATAGGGTAATCAACATAACATAAAAACATATTGAATAGTTGTAACAACTACTGAGCCCAGTCTCCACACAGGTGGGTCAGACAAGATACAATTTCCACATCCCACAACCACATATGCCCAGGAGGCAGTCTTGATAGGAGTCATGATGTAAGTCCAATGGGTGATCAGGGGGATCATGACACACTCTATATTTGGTCATTTCCTATGCTTGTTCTGAGTAAATAAAAGCTAATGATATCAATTAGTTATTTTTCATTTTCCCAATATTATGTTTATTTCCTCAAAAAACTTATAAAATGGTCTTTTAATGTCTCTTTTTATTTTTCCCTATATTATCATCTACTGTTTTGAAGAATTGCATTGAAAATAGGAAATATGTGTTTAGAATGGAAAAAATAGTACAGCCTCTAGTTTATTATCTTTTATATGCAATTATGCTTCAGTGGAATCTACCATTTTGTTTTTGGCTGATCAGCTTTTTGAGATGGGAGGACACTTTGAATGCAAAGATTCTATATGTACATTGGGAATGTGACAGCTCTGTGCTTCAAGAGGACGCATGGAAAGGTCATTTAAAAACATACAGTCCTTAGAAAGTGGGAGAAAGAGAATCATCTGAGAAAAGAAAAAAATATTATTGTGTACAAAAGATAAAAATGTTAAGCTCGTTTTTTTTTTTTTTTTTTTACTTTCTATACTTTTGAATAACTCAACTTGATAATGGGAAAAGACTATGTAGAAAAAAAAATGTCCCACTGGTCTTTTAAGAGACAATGCTCCATTTAATTACAAATATAAATGTAAAATCAATACAAAAAGGCCATGCTAAATTTATAGAAAACATTACTAGAGTGGCCAATAAAATGAGTGGGCCTTTTATGAGAAAAATAAATTGCATCTGTCATTTACAACATGCTATAAATTTAGAAGTAATTATTAAAAAGAATGAACAAAGCCATTTTTGTGATGTGACCCTGGGAGCAGGAGCCTGGAGCTCGGTTGAAGACCTTTCAACCTGTCTTGGCAGTAATGGCAATGTACTGATTTTATTCTATGTGAATAATTACTATTATTTACTTTGATTGGTTTTATTACGCATTAGTATATTGCTAATGTTTTTGTGAACAAATGTATTTGCTATTTCAGATTTATGGGAAATTATTATCTGGAATTTATAGCAGAAAACATGTAAAGATATTTTAAAGAATTATGCTTGTTGAGATTTGAAGAGTAAAATAGCATTTTTATTCATATTTGGATGTCTAAAAACAAGTTTAAAAATGTTATTTCCTGCTCGGAATTTCGAGAAATCTAGTTAGTGCACTGCACTCTGGGAAACTGGGCGGGACATGCAAATTAGTCTGCAATGGAAATAGATGAGGATGATCAAATTCAATGAGATACATTTTTTTTCCAGAAAAAGGCTATTGGTTAGATTCACTAAAGGAATAAGTTGTGTTGGTCAGGTAATGCGAGGTGTTCTTCATAGATAATCTACAACGATGGTAAGTTCAGTACAAAAATCAGTTTACTATGCTCCGTGTCGACACAAAACGGTCCAGCTCTCTGAGTGAGGATTTAGATATGATGCACCATATAAGATACAAGTACACGAAAATGCAAAACCTGCTTGGAAAAACTAGATCTAGGATTTAAAGGGCCATTTACCTCATGGTGTAAAAGAGTGCAAGATCCTATGTTAAAATGGACTGTTGCCTTTTTTTAATTAGACTAATAACACCTACATATCTGCAGTCATAAATCTGTTTTCAAACACACTGCTGACTGTTCATAATTAACTGCATCTGCAGACAACGGCCATTGCAAGCTATGTGAACAGAAAGATTTATGGTTGTACTCTGCTTTCAGGAATGTCTAAAGCAATCAGTTAACATACAAGTATCATAATTAGGAGTTTCCATCAGTCATTTCCCTGAACAGATTTGGGAAGGGTTATCCCTCTTTCTGTGCCTGCTCTCTGCACAGAGCTCTTGCTGTGAGTCTGTCTGGAGAAATGCCTAATAATCATGTAAACAGACACTTCATCTATGATTTTTTTGTGTGAAAAAGGCACCTTTTTTAAAAAATTCAAAAAGTATTTCAACATGTTTTGAGGAATATTTTACAGTGGTGTGCTCCAAGTTGTACTGAATTAAGTGAGGTTAAAGTCAAGGTCAAACCCAAGTTTTATTTTTACAAGTCAGAATACAGAGATACTATAATAATAAGATAGCAGTGCTATGATATTAGGAATACCAGGAGCTGCATGCTGTGGCCCACTGGAGAACGAACTGGCAACCCCCTCCTGTATCTCTGCCATAAATACCAAGTGGATAGCATGACCATGGACATAAAGATGTGCCTGGTGTGTTATGGTCCATGAGGTCACAGAGAGTTTGAAATGACTGAACAAAGCAAAAGAAAATATGTATGTGTAAGTACACAGTGATCGCATTAACCATATCTGCAAAATGGAGGAGAAATAAGGAACTTGTATTGACGCATGTACTTATTGATCCTCTAGAGAGGTGTGTAAGTTGCGTAATCCATTTCTGTGGAGTTTAAGTCAACTCCAGAGAAAAAAGTCTTTAAATTCTCAAGTCCAGACCAATTGCACTTCATAAAAGTAGACTTCAGGCCCAAACTATAGCAAGTTTGGGAACTAGCTGTCTTGGTTATATTCACGATAGTCATCTGAGTAGGGGTGTGGTGAGTCTCTGGATGGGATCAGTATGTGAGTGTAATGTTCTTCACTCTGCACGTAGTCTCCCACTAAGTCTTAACTTGAGTATCTTGTCTGAGCCTGTGGGCACCTCTGCATCTCTGTGGTGTGAATGTGTGCACACCAAGCTCTGATGTGCTAATAGATCCCATACACACTGTTTTTCATGTGACGTGGCTTACTCACCAATTTGTATCTATTTAAGGTGCCAGTAACCAAGCAATATTGCTCAGTTGTTTTGCCCTTTGCTGAATTAAGGTGTTAGTCAAGATACCCTG
Organism: Discoglossus pictus; assembly: GCA_027410445.1. Lineage (NCBI taxonomy): Eukaryota > Metazoa > Chordata > Amphibia > Anura > Alytidae > Discoglossus > Discoglossus pictus. The sequence continues at coordinate 526,504 of CM050176.1, read as the reverse complement.
ACTTTGCCATATAGATTATTCCACTTTCTGGTTCCTGACCCTTGGCATTGTCAGACTGCTCTCCATTGTGGCACCTGATCCAGGCACTGGTCACTGGACTATTTAATCCCTGGTTACCTGACCTTCTGTTTTGTACTTTGATCTCTATTATTAGTTGCTGCCTCAATGTTTGGACTGTACTATGAATTAGATTCTGCCTCTGGTCCCTTTCTGTACCATGCTACACTGGACCTCCACTCCTGTGTCCATCAGTGACATCAGTTACTGTGAATGACTAGAGTCAATTCTGAGCCTATTTTGCACTGTAATAGTATTATTATAAGTGCCTCAGTCACTATGAGAAGCCACTAGATCATGTGAGAGCCTTTATGATTGTTGAAGCAGCCTGATCAGGGGTTCATAGACACTAATATTTCTCAAGTCCTTAATACACGTGATAATTCAATTGCCATTCTTTGGACAGATAGGCCGAAGACAAAGAACTGTGGAGTACATACATTTTGCCAAGATGCAGGATGAGCTAAACTGGCAACAATCAGGAACTCCCATTGTTTAGGTCTTCATACCTTCTGTGGGTTGGTTTTCTTGACGCTGGGTGGATTCAACTAGGATAGTGCAGTATTCTCAGCAGTAGTTATGTACAATACATGTATCTGGTTGCACGTTATGGATGGATCACACCAATTAATTCAAAAATGGAATCCTTTATTAGGGAATTAAAGGGACATTTATGGCAGGCCCTGGAAGCAATAGGGAACAGTAATACAGTAACCATAACATAAACATTGCACAAGGTTTGGCAACAATCACAATTCTCTCCCTGCACTGGGCAACAAATCGGGGTAGAACCTTGTTCATCGGGATGTACTGATGGACCAATGAGTGGGGACTCCATACCAGAACGCCCAAACTTTGTCCAAGGTTCTGTAGGAAAAGTGACCACCCAACCAGCTAGTTGACGCAAGTGCCCAGACTGAGGGAGTTATGGCAGAATTCTCAGGTATAATGCATTAAGGTTAACAAATTAACCTGCTACGTGAGGTCGATCATGGGTGCATGTAACTGCACTCTCTTGCTGCCTTTGCTCACATATGGTAACCCTTTCATTAACAGAGTAACATAGGAACAAATAACTTTGATGTCCACACATCGTTCACAGGAAACTTGTATCTGGTTGCTTTGTGTAGAAACATTTATAAGAAATGGCCATATATCGAACAAATATAAAATTCATATTTTTACTGAAGTGTCATATTTATCTTATTCCTTTTTGAAGAATACATCTTAATAATGTGCATAATTTCTAACAAGATTTTGAAATAAATAAATGCAGGCTGTAATTTGCAACTATTGTATTTAATTTTGCTCTAATGATGAAAGATATGTTGTTTTAATATAATTAGAAACCTGGGAGGATGGGGAGAACTGTAGACTCAGATAATAAATCTATTGAGTTGTGTTGAACTACCACACTAGACTAACTGTGTAAAAAATGGACCCTCCATGACACGAGTCACCTAAATGTAATTATTTTTCTAGAAGGCTTTATGTTTAAGTTTGTTATACCTGTTTTTAGTGATATACTTGACAAGCATTTAACAAATGACAATAGCTCTTTAATGCAGGGGTACATTTGCTTCCTCTCTCATCACTTTGCCTTGACTCTACATGGTCATTATGACTGATGGAGTCTTGCTCTTGAACTCCACTTGAGATAACTATAGATCCTGAAGGGTTAGCATGGGTCAGAAAGTGAGGCTAATGAAGGTAACAGTGATGACTGTTCAACAAGATGAGGACTCACGAGATTGAGAAAGAATGATTAGAGAATTCCTGGGATCCAAGGAGTCTTCTCTTTCTCACTGCCTTGAGTGACCACTCAAAATAAAGAACCACTTTTGGTAATTTAGTATCCAATTAGCAATACAATCAGTATCTGTAGAAAATGCTAAATAACTTTTTAAACCTTCATTTGAACGTTAGTGTTTCATGACCTGCCAATTCTGCTTCTTTTGATCACTATTAATTGTCTAGAGAGGGGAGAATCTGTGTGGGAAACTATTATCTGACTGCTCTAGATATGCCTGCAGTGGTTATTGTAAGGATGGAAGCTGATAAAGACTCCTATTGAGACAGCTTCGTGGGTAGACCATGTCCTGGATAACGGATACATGGTTGTGAGAAACATTATCTGCTACAGTCTGAAAACTAAAGTTAAACTGTAAGTTGTACAAATAACACTGAAAATGTTTTCAGGTTTATTGGTAAACAATTATTAAACAATAAAACTGTAATGTATGCGCATTATAGTGTTCATTCAAAGGACCATTGTACTTTGGTAAAAACTTCACATGTTTGTGAAGTATTCAAGACAATAAAATTAGCAGCTATACAAGACAGAAACATTACAAAACATTTTTGAGAAAATCTTATGTGGGATTCTGTCTTAGACTGCTAGTCTGTCTTGAGATGCTGGAATGGAAATGTTTTTTAAGGGGCTATTTGAAAATGACCTTTTAACAGAAGTGAATATGGATCTTATGTATGTCTACTGTTCATCCCACTCCTCCCAGATTTCTTATCTTTTAACAAAGAAAAAAATATCTGTCATGATTAAATATCATTTTTAAAAGTTAAAAATAGATTGTGAAATTATAATATCAATTTCTTCAACAAAACATCCTTCAGTGGTCCTTTAAGGAACTCTGTATCAGTTATTGCGACACATAAGACAGTGTAGATGCCATTTTCCTTTTATTAGTAACAGCGGATAGTCAGGAGGAGACATTCGATGCGTCTTATAATTGATTATGTTTTTTGTAGCAGGACTAAGTCAATATAGATCTCTTATAAGTAAGAAATGATGTGTTTCACATCTAATGAGCCTTCTAATTATAAGACTGCATGAGGTTAATGTTGTCATCTGATATAAAGACCCTTCCTTAAAGGCACAGCAAAATAAGTTTTCTAAGCATCTTCTCGCAAGTAACTCTTAACCATTAACTAATAAAGCTAAAGAAAATGAAGTAAAAGAAGCATAACAATTAAGAAATATCAGTGTGACTCTTGAACCACATACAATGTTATATTAAGCTGTAAATAAATAAAATAAACATGATTTGTTTTAATACTACCCAATTCGCTCAGAATGTAAGCAAAAATGTACACATTTTAATGCATAAACTATTAAATGTAATAATGCTGTTCAGGGAACCACCATTGCTGTATTTGTCTATCTACATTGAATGGTGATATGATTTCATTTGCTGCTACTGCTTACATACTGTAATACAAGTGTGTGTAGGGGAAAAACGTTTTACAGACTTGTGGGACCATTCACTAATGCAAAAGTAGATACACAAGCTCATAGCACTATGTCATTTCATATAGTAGTTACTAAACTGAAGGCTATATCTGTTTTTCACTTTATATTACAGTTTGCCCATTATGAAATTCTTCAAAAGTCTTTAAATATAAGGGGCTATACCTTTAGACCTAACAGAAACTGAAAGTTTGTAAAAAAAAGTTTAAGGAAGTGTCATGAACCCTCCCAGGACTATTGGACTTTGGATCTGGCACCTGGACTCACTAGCCATGTGGCCAGCAAACAACAGGCTGTTATCGTGGCCATAAGGATCTTAAGGATCCAAGACTATCACTTAGTTGAACCAAATTGTGATTGCTATCTTGAAGTGTTACATGATGTTTTCCACCAGGCCTTGGTTATATGTCCTGAAACTCTAAAAGCCATTTCCACCAGGACATTTGAGCCCAGGAAGCTCTGGATCAGATTTCTGTTTTTATGACTCTTATTTCATGTGTAGAGTGGGTTTTGAAACGTAATAATTGTATTGAAGCAATAAAAATATTGTGAGGGTATTACCACTTTAAGGATGACCAGTAGACACTTTTAGTAGCCAACCACAATACCTAGTTTGCTCCCAGGGACTGGCTTGACTCCTGGCTGGGCTCAAACTCACTGTAAGCAGCAAAAAGGGCTCTATAGACTTCTATGGGGAGATCCAAGTCATCAAGTGTTAACTAAGCTATCAGACAGCACTTGAAATGCTTATTCCAATAGACACTTTTTCTCGTGGTTAGCCGCAAATTATGGAATAATTGACCTTCGTCTATGTTTATGAACCCCAACCCCCTTTCAATCTAATAGGGAGCCTGATTGCTAGAAATGTTATAAAAGTCCTGGTCGACCACTAAAAATTAATAAACCTTGTAGCCCCTCACTTTCCTTAGCTGACCCCCTCTGTCTCAATAATAGTCTTGCTTCCTGAGGAGAGGTGGGCTAGGAAGCAGATAAACACAACAATCGTGCCCCTAAGCCTTCTGGACCCTTGGCATATCCTTTTCCCATTAATCTGGCATGCTGGACTCAACCAGCCCCAACATCCTCGGTAGATTATTTGCTTAGCAAGGAAGTTGTCGCAGATAACCTAGTAATGTACACCCCGGTTTCATGGTTCCACACTCGGGTTAGACCCCGACCCATTGTCCAGACGCTCTGACTCCAGTGTTCACAGTGTCAATTCTGCTGTGCCCAGATCCTGACGAGGTGTGGGATATCTGGGGCCGTAGACTCAACAGCACCTAGATGGGGAGATAGTCAGGATGGCACCTGGCCTGGGGTGAATGTCCTAGTCCCCATGGGACAATTACTTTTTAAATTGGTGAGGGCAACTCAATTACATTTTAAATTGGTGAGGGTAACTGATCTTTTGATATTGACATGTAGAGATTGTATTAAAAATGTGAATTGCTGAAAAAAAGATTATGCCCTCTTTTGGACACATACTGTATGCATGGTGTGTTCCAATTATAGGGAATGTGTTTATTCCAGCTTGTGCTGGAACCCAGTAATCTAGCCAGAGAAATTGTGACTTGTCCTAGCTCCCAGCTAAGTCTTCCTGAGTGTGGGAATAGAGAACTTATAATACCTGCTGGTAGGACCGGTCTTCTTGGCCTCTTGAAGCGGAATAAAAATCAGGTTGTGGCCGGAAGTGTTTTAGGAAGATTTTAATTTAACATTTGCATATAATTCTGTTTTACTGGGAACAGCCATTGTTTTGTTAAGCTTATTGTTTATGATGCTTTCTAAACAAAAGTCTGTTAACTGTTTTAAATTAGTCAAACTTAAAGCCTTGGTACACAGGATTGCCATGTTTCAATTGAAGTAACAAAATGATTTTCTGTATACAAGATCCACACCCTTCTGTAGACGCACATGTTGTTGACCATATGGACCTCAGCGCGCCCGGCACATTTTGTGTCTGGTTGTGATAATCCATAAGGTTTTCATGGTAAAGATACTGGAGTGGACCACAATTTGTCTGACCTATCTGCTATGGCCTGCCCATCTTGGTTACCCAACATGGTATATCATACAGCATCAATGAGGTACACAAGCCCCTTCACCACGACAAGGTGGTGATCCAGAATGGGGTAGAACACATATACAGAAGCACCATTTGATCTTATCTAATGAACTTGACATTATAATGTGCATAATATTTTCACACTTTAAATTAAATAATGTGTGTGCGTTGTGGAGTCGTGTCCGACTCTGTGACCTCATAAACTGCAAGTGTTGATCTACTTGGTATTCATGGCAGAGATACTGGAGTGGGTCGCCAATTCCTTATCCAGTGGGCCACAGCATACAGCTCCTGGTATTCCTAGATGGTCTCCCATCCAAGTTCTGACCTGGCCCAACCCTGCATGGCTTCAGGGTGGTGTGAACTCTTGGTTCCCTGACTGGAATCAAACCCAGGTTGCAGCGGTGAAAGCACCAAATTCTAAACACTGGACCACCAGGGAACCCATTTATTTATTTTACTGCCTTCAAAAAACTATTTTCAATTATATTTATTTATTTACTAGCGATAACATGTTAAGCTTTGCAATGCTGTTTGCCACACAATGCAAAGGCTCTGGCCCTTCTGAGCACTTTCGGGGCTCATCATGAGCCCCGCACTTTGGAGCTCATAATGTGGCTTGCAATGAGCTCCATCGGTGCTCATTGCGTGGCCCTCCCCCCGTCCACTTTACGGGCCTTGCGATGCTTCACCGCTTATTGCAGGCCTTGGCTTCCTGCAACTCTCGTGCTTCGCAATTATCACCTTTGCCACTCATCGCGAGCCTTTCCCCCATGTAGTTTCACGGCCTCACAATGAGCATGTGTAGTTTACGGGCCTCACAATGAGCGCCTTTGGCGCTCATCGCAAGCCCTGCAATGAGCGCTCATTGCAGACAGTGTGCAACCCACCACTTTCGTGCCTCGTGATGAGCGCCAAACCTCGCCTCACTCACTGACCCCTGTGTCTGTTTTCTCCCTTACATGAGTCTGTTTCCGATCCCTCCCCCTTCACTTGCTTTACTGTGTCTTCTGTTTTTCCTTATTTCCCTCCCCTGTGTCTCTTTCCACCCTCTCCCCCTCTCCCTCCCTTGTGTCTTTCTCCTCTGTCTCTCTGGTCAAGTTTTGCGTGTCTCGCAATGAGTGCCGTTGCTTTTATTTTCAAAGTCCTGCGTGCCTTGCCTTGTTCTGCTAAGTGTTACTGGCTTCGGCTTCGTTTCGATCCTTTTAAAAAAAAAAATTAAGTTTTTTTTCCTCGCATAGCCGTTTTTTGCCCTAATGCCTAAAAGGAGCTTCCAACCTCACTGACCGGCTCCCTGGGTCTCCCCCTGTGCTGTGTGTTATTAAGTTAATTTGTTTCATTCATTGGCATTTTTTGTTGGTTTTCAGAGTTACGTGCATGATTTTTTTTCAGGCGTTATAGTCGTAATATTTTGCATGCCTCGCGATCAGTGTCAAAGTGCTATGCGCTTCCGCGTTTTTTGCGAGCCTTACCATGGGCGCCCTCAATCAGTGTCCATTCTCCATCGGTGGAGCGTCCTCGTCAAAATAACAACCCATGCGCAACACCGGAACTTTTAACATGGTGCGACGGACAAACTCGCAAGATGACAACTATTATATGTGATTTAATTATTCAGTAATATGGTACAAAGGTCCTGTCTGGTGGGAGGATCTTTTTAGTTGAATAATAGCTAAAATATAGTAAATTCCAAGCTTTTTTTTGTTACTAAATGACATTTCTTTAACAACTTCTAATTTCAAAGATTATTATCAATACTTTACTAACTTACACTAATTGGGACCTCTGCTGTGGCCTTTAAAGCACCACTATGGCATTTTTGTTTTCTCTTTTGATAATGGACAAATTGTTTTGAGAAATAGATAAATAATAGATAAATAAATAAATAAAACCTTCACATCTTTATACTTTATATGCAATTATTCAATTTTAATTTCTCAGATAATCTTGTCTACTAATTTCACGGGAGAGTGGTTCCTTTTCAGTGAATGAGATTTCCATTCCTGCAATTGAATGCTCTGACAGCTGTAGATAACACATTTCCATTATGCTGATGAAAGGTTCCTATGCAATCAAAGCCTCCTCTCATAAGTTTGATCACAGAAGTCAAAATGGCAGATCAAACAGCAGTATTACTACTTTTAAGGTAAAATATTAATGTCCTTTAATGTGACACAGAAAATGTCCTATTTGTTGAAGTAATGAAAAGTACATAAAATGTATCAGAATTTCAATAATTCATAACTGTAAATTAAAATGTAAAAGTCAAAAAAGAGGAGAGCAAAAAAGACAACATCCCTGAGGAAGTCCTAGTTGGACGAAACGTGTAAGATATACAATTCCCTTTCTTTGATGTCTCGGACCTTTTAATATATGTGGTGATCATAGTTTTTGATCTTGTGAGCAGCTTTGTGCCAAAATCATTTTATTTACTGTACTAGTCGGGGATTTTTGCTCATATCGCATCTTAATCTGTCTTAGTTTTCATCATTACTATTGAAGCATAAGGATTAAAGCTAGAAAAGTTCAAAATAACTTTGCACAGAGCACTTTAACATAATATAGTTGTTCCACCCTGTATATAATGCACTTATCTTTATTTATTCTTTACATTTTAAAAATAAGAAAGTGCCTTAAAATTGAGACAGAAGTTACTTATTTAATGTACAAACTTCTATTCTTTGAAGTAATTGCTTATCAACAATTATTTAAATTGAATGTAGCAAAATTGAGTTTGCATCACGTCCTTAAAACAGGATCATTAGGGCAATTTTCTGTATCTAATAATGGAGGGAGGTGTGAGAGAGGATGGAACAGGGAGTGGCCAGTAGATAATAGGATAAGACTAAAAATAACACCACACTTTTTTACCTTAACAGACCCATAAAACAAGCTTAAAAGATAACTTCTTTCGGCACAGTTTGCCTACATCACTGTAAATTTATCTTAAAACCATGCTAAAACTATTTGAGATACATGCATGTTTCACTGAGAAATCAAATAAAAAAAATCTGTGTGTACATGAGTCACTGACCAGACATGCAGTTTCAGCTCGGTTTAGTGACCAAAAGAGAAAATAACAGTTAACCTAAAAAAATCAATTGTGGGTTAACTTTTGAATGCATTCCTGAGTTCAGAGAAAAACTGTCATCAATCACTGCTGTCACCGTGAAGCTTTGCATATGTAATTAGTCATTAAACTTCCAGCAGGCAGGGCACAATATGTAAATGCCCCTCTCTCACACACTTCCACCAAAGATCAAACTTTATTTCTAGTTAAAAACTAACTTTGTAGGACTTTTTCCAAGGGCCACTTTAACAATAGATTATTATTCTTTATTCATATACCAGGCATTATTAGCTCCTTAACTCTCCTCCTCATGAATTATGTATTATGTATTATAGTGTGGTAGTCGCCCAGAGGGATATACTTTCTAAACGGGCATTGTGTACAGTATAATAGTGGGAGGTGACTACAAAGTCTATTTGTGTACATTGCTAGCAGCTCATGCTACAATGCTGTCTGTCTGTTTCTAATGTCTGTTTTGCAGAGTGGTCCCTGTTCCTTTTAGTACTCCCCCTGGGTGGCTCCCACTTAAGAGATGATGCATTATTCAAAACGTGAAGAGATCCGAAGCTGATCAAGCCTGGGACATGATTAAAAAAAAAAGTAATTCAATGTTTAAAGCCACAGTACCTATTTTTTTAGCAAGACCACTCAAGTGGCCCTTTAATTATGTTCTTAGACAAGCTCAAAGTTTTTAAACTTACCTAATGTTTTCAGTGCTCCTAAGTTGAAATATGTATTTGTTTTATGGTATATTTTAAAGACCATACAGCTTACTGATAACATTATCATGCTAATCATGGTTTGGTGTGACCAGGGCCGGATCTATCATTTTGGAGCCCCTAGGCAGTGAAGTAGAGGAGCCCTTGTGAGTGAGTACGCAAGGTATGCACAGACCAATTTTTTGCCTTTTATGTGCATGTAAGTTCCTTTTCCTGTTGTAATTCTCTTGTTCTAGGTGCTTACCCCCTAGTAGCCAGTTTATGAACTGCAGTATTTTTTTTTTTTAAAGCCAGAAACCATTTTTTTTTAGGTAGCGCCCCTCACAGGGAAGCGACCCTAGGCGGCTGCCTAATTTGCCTGATGGGTAATCCGGCCATGGCTGTGACGGACACTTACTGAACATAAAAAAACACCATTTTGGTTTGAAAAGGGATGAGCATTTCTGAGAACTGTATAAAATCCCCCTCCTCTCTAATAAAAGATAAAAGCAACGTGTGGGACTGTGGCTATACTTTTGTATGTTGCCCGGATCTTTACTAGAAGTATTGAAAAGCGTTTTTTAATAGACACTTTTTTCACTTTGTGAGCTCTAACCTCTGCTCGCAGTGCTCATGATCTCTCCTTTTATCCACTTCATTCTTCCCACAATGACACCTCTGTACGCACAGGAAACTATTCGTACAGAAGGAATAAGAGACACAAGGTTATTGCTTTACTAATTTTCCATTCATTTTCTCTTCTCCTTTTGATTTTGTGCTGGTCTGTGCCTGAACTTACAGGTCATATTGAGCAAAAAATAAAACCTGAGTAATCATCTTTATAAATGGCAGGTTTTGGGTCAGGCGAGATGGACTGATAGCTCTATTATTTTTCATTCATTTGTTTTATATTTTTGTTATAGGACATAATATTCAGTTTTAAATAAAAATGTTCTGACTGTGAATATAGCTCTGCTGAACTTTTCAAAAGAAACTCACACAAATAAGTATTATTTATCTAAAATAAAAATAAAAACTAATATGTAAAAAAATATTTAGCAAAATAAAATGATATAAAGTTTATATATATTTGGATTAAAGAACGATGCCTTTGTCAGTTCCTTTGCATATCCCTGCTTAAGTTCCCAGAATGCATTGTAATAACTGTATTAATTGGAATTCTGAGAAAGAAACAGGTTTCTAATTTGTTTTAGACATTCAAATGTTAACACAGATGTGCTATTTATTTACTGTACTACTGTACGGTGGAGGGCTTCTATCGCTCTTTTTCCCACCATAAATTAAAGTATTGTACCTCCTCACAAAATCTGCTATACAAGCTAGGAACCGGCCCCATCCTAATGAGAAGCAGCAAGCTCAATACAACTGCCTGTGGGTAGGTTTCCTGGCTTGTGCATGATCCATCCTGGGCTTTGCTTAAAAAATGTGTAATACAGCAGGCAGATGCTTAAAAGGAGCAATATTTAATGATATTGGATTAGCGAGTATTGGCACATTTGCATGTCCCCATCTAGGTTCCCAGAATGCAGTATTATCACTGAATTTCTTGGAATTCTGAATTAACTTGTTTTAGACGTTCAAATGTGAACATATATGTACCATTTATCTCTCTCGTATATGTAAAGGAGAATGTTTTTCAAGTATGTAACAAAGTAATACCATGAGCATATAAACATTAGCAGACAGCGTGAATGGGCTTCCACGTTGAACCTATAGACTACTGTTTATTGGCTTGGAGGTGGTCTGCTCTGACATTTTTTCTGTTAAGCAATGGATGATGGGTATGAGAAGCTTTTACCTTAATTATTTGTCAGATGGCCTCATGAATATTTATTAACTAGTGAATTGCCAGTCAAAAAATTACGGCAATAGAATTGTAAGTCAAGGAATGGTGTTTGGCACAGACATTATTTTTTGTGGTGGTCTGAGATGTCAGCTCTCATTGCGAGCCTTTGGCGCTCAGCGCGTGGCTCGCAATGAGCGCCTTCAGCGCTCTTTGCGAGCCTCTTGATTGTTGTAAAAAAATGTTTTTATCAGAGGCGCTGATCTGCTTTTTGCGCTTATTGCAAGGCTGTCCACTGGTGTAGTTTGTGTGCTATGAGCAGCGTTGGCGCTGGTTGTGAGGCGCGCAGTGAATGTCTTTTGCGTTTATTGCGATAGTGTTTTTTTTTTTTTTTGTGTATATGTATTTTCTGATGCAAATTAAATAAGTAATAAATTAATATGCTTTACCTATTTGTAAGTAATAGATGCAGGAAGCATTGTGCTGAAGAGCTGACAATCTGTTTTGATGTTCCTGCAGCATCCAATATAGATTAGCACTGTTGTGGAGCTGAGGTGTAAGTGTCAGCAATGTGTGAAGTGTGTAAACATGCTGCGTGCGCGAGGGGAAGCGGTTAGTGTAGTTGGTTACTTCCACATTGTGTAAGTTAATGTTGTAAAATGGCGGCGATTGTGTATGTGGTAGGCGGGTTTGTATGATGAAGCTTCCTTGCTAATGATGTATGTTGTAGGTCGTACAGGTTTTTGGAAAAGCCGTATTTGCTTTGCGGAATTTAGCAGCTTTAGGGGTCGTGTAGCCTCGTTTTTTCTCTTGCTTAGGGGATTTTTGAGCGTGTAAACTTTGTAAACTTGACAGAATTCGAGGTTTAAGCAGTGTTGCATACCTGCTGGTGTGGTCGTTTGTAACCGGTTGTGAATCGGCGTAAAGCCTCCACCTCCGCAAATGCGGCCCCTCGCTTAGCGAGGGTCCACATTTGCGGCCCTACAGCGCTCATCTCCACCAGCTCAAGGAGCTCCTTTGGCGCTCCTTGCCAGCAACTGTGGCCCTCTGTGGCCGCAGTTTTGGCAGGCTCGCTATGCGAGCCTGCAAGCATTAGCAACAACCCGCATGCTGAGAACTATATATGTGATACCACTTTTTCAAGGGCATTCCATGAATCTACTACTGGTTCCCGGTTCCTAATGGACACTTAAGTCATACATTTGATATCATGCAATAAAATAAGTATAATTTAATTTAATTAGTATTTACAAATGTTTATTTTTATTTAAAAAAAAAAAAGTTCTATAAAGGTTAAAACTGATATTAAAATCTAGACATGCTGCCTTACAAAAAAGTCTAATTATCTTTAATTATGATGTGTCCAAGTACTGGACCAGCAAACGTATGGAGCATGGCGGACTTGTTGCACCTCAAAACACTAATACAGTTACTCCCAACCTTTCCTCTAGGACCACTGGACAGGTCATGCGTTAGGTTTAACACTGTGTGAAGACCAGATAAGAGCCTCTAGTTGCCTCTTCTATATTCACACAGTGCTGAACCTAAATCATGGGCTATCTGGGGATCTTTGAGAAGAATGTTAGGAATCAATGCTCTAACATATGTTAGACTGAATGAGGTACTGATTTACTTGTAAAGCAGCATTTCCAGAGATTTAAGTACTGTTTAAACTTTTGCAGCACAAGTTTTTCAACTTTTTGCAATCTTTTAAATTGTCTCTTTCAAAATGCATCACATACTGTGATTATATATATATATATATATATATATATATATATATATATATATATATATACTTTTATATGCAATTATTCATTAGTACCAAGTTCAATTGTATTCTCTCTTTCTCTCTCTGTGTATATATAAACAGTTTTTAGAGTGTTAGAGAGGCTCGATTACATCACAATGCGGCTGCAGCCGTGAACAGGCTGGGGCAGTCTGTGAAAAGTCAGTTGTAGCTGAGAGGAGGAGCGTTGCAGGAGAGACAGAGAGAGAGTTTCCAAGAAGGGGCTGCTGTAATTGTCCTGAAGCGGCAGGATCTGAAACTGGAGACAAAGATCCAGAGAGTCTAAAGTGGGGAAGCTGTCAAGCAAAGACCACAGAGCAGGAGCCCTGGACTTAAGAAGAGAGAGGCCAGTACTATAAATAAGTATACAGTTTGTTGGGGTCCATCCCAGGCTTAGGTAGTGCTCTGAGCAAGGCCTATTTATTTATTGTTTTATTTATTTTCTTACCTTTTATGGCTCTGCAGAAAAAAAGTATTAAACGTTTTGGAAAGCATTTAATGCCCTCCAGTGTTCCTCAATCAGTAGAGTCAGAAAACAGGGCATTGATCCCAAGGAGATGATTGCTTTGCCACACTATATATATATATTTATTTATTTATATGTATTATTATTTTATTAGCCACTTGTGCCCTTCATAGGGAGAAATATCCTGTAATATATCAGTCTGGACTCATCCAAAAGAGTGATCCAGCCCCGAAATACTAGATAATTCTACCCTCAACAAGAGAAACTGCAAACCCCAGATGTACATTTCAGCCTCTGTGGGCCTCGTCAGAGAGGTGCAGCTGTACTCCCTAAGGCACAGTGAGCAAGGAGTTCACTTTTTAATGTAGAGTTGTGTTCTTGCAAATTAATGAGCTTTCAATTAGTCCTATTGAAAGCACTGGTAGTTTTTACTGTCATATTCCCATTGTGCAGATAAAAAAATGTTTTGCCTTGATCTCTCCACCCTCATCAGGAAGTTGATTTGCTAAAATAAAACAAAATAAATTAGAGATTCATGGGAGGATCTCCCGCAGGTGCATTCCACCGGGGCCCTTGCCTCTAGGGTGGCCCGGAGCTGTCCCCACTAAATTAACTTCTTTTTTTTTATATACCGTATATATATTTAACTTTCTCCATATTGTAGTGGGGAGGGCCTAGGGAGGAAGTGGGGGTAGGGCCCAGAGGGGGAATGAACACTTAATTTCTTCCTGTTCTTCCTCCTCTTACCCTCGCTATTTCCCTCTTTACCTTGTCCATCGCTCCCCTACCCTTGCTGCCTCTCCTAATCCTTATGTCTCTCCCTAAAATGTTTACACCCGCCACCTCTAGTCTTACCATGCTACCTGCTTTTATATATATATATATATATATATATATATATATATATATATATATATATATATATATATATATATATATATATATATATATATACTGGCAAAAGAGGGTGGCCAGTACAAAAAAAAATGTCAGCTCTTCATCCATGGGGGGGGGGGACACATTTTTATTTTGCATTGGGGCCCTCCATTTGCTAGCTCCACCACTGTATTAATTTACAATTTGAAAACAATTTCTCTTTAAGTGTAGATTACACTGTAGGACTACAATGATCTGTTAATGCTCAACAGAATCAGATGTGTGATAAACAATACAACCTGAAATATATCATATATAGCTTACTATACACTGACATCAGACGCTTTCTAATTATCTTTTATTGTTTGCTTTATTAACCCTACTTTTTTTATTGTGCTGAAATCTATTATTTAGATAAGACATCGTTATCGCTCCAGAAAGTAATACATTTTAAAACTAATTGGATTTGCTATTTCATTTAGCTGCTTTGGTGAAAGCTGTGATCTGGTAGGTTTTTTTTTCTTCTTTTTTTATGTTAGTAAAACATTTTAAATAGAAAAAAAATAGGCGTACATTTTTTGTACATCTATAAATTAAGTAAAATGCAGTTTATTTTGCTTTGTCAATTCTTTCTATGAAAATCACATCTTAATAAAGGATTATAATAATTTATGATTGGTTGGATTGAAGCACTGTATGTATTTATAAACTGAGGGCTAGTTTCATTGAATATCATGCAAGGACGTGTTTATGACTAGGATAATAAGGCACTGGCCTAGGGAAGCAATTTCCTGAGGGTGTCAGTATACAACACATAGTATATAAATGTTTATATGGAGTAAAATGTACACATAAGTATGAACTTTACAATTTATAAGCTCTTTGTATTCGTCCCTATCTGATTGTGTCCATCTATCTGTGTTCATATGTCTGTCTTTGTCTATCTCTCGATAGATAGATAGATAGATAGATAGATAGATAGATAGATAGATAGATAGATAGATTTTGTCCTCCACACTCTGTCCAAAATATGGGTGGGTAAAGAAATATATTGTCCCAAAAGAAAACAAGAGTTTTTCCAACAAGGTCCTTCCCTTGGGGGAGCCCAGTGCAGTCCACTATGTTCTCCTATATTTATTATTTGAAATGTATGGTCCACCTCTTTTGAGGGCTTCTTAAAACCATTGCTGCGCTTCTGCTAGGAGCACCCTCTGGTGACCGGAAGTTCAGGCTGCAGAGAGTCACTTCCCCTCATAGCCATGGTGCAAGGATCTCTGGCAGCTCAAGTACTCAATAGGGACCAGAATAAAGGGGGTGAGGGGATGATATGTAGTGCAGTTTCATGAGATTTAGTGAGTGTGAATTTATATTTATATATCTATTTTTATTATACAATAATTAATATATGTGTGTGTGTGTATATATATATGTGTGTGTATGTGTATATATATATATATATATATATATATATATATATATATATATATATATATATATATATATATATATACTTGAGTATAAGCCGACCCGAGTATAAGCCGAGGCACCCATTTTACCACAAAATACTGGGTAAAATGAGTGACTCGAGTATAAGCCAAGGGTGGGAAATGTGCTGCCCCTTGTGTCCCTCTTGTGCCCTCTGTGTCCCCCTCTCTCTCCGTGTCTCTTCTCCCCTCTCCCTTCCCTGTGTCTCTTCTCCCCTCTCCCTTCCCTGTGTCTCTTCTCCCCTCTCCCTTCCCTGTGTCTCTTCCAACCTCTCCATTCCCTGTGTCTCTTTCCCCTCCCTTATCACCCTCCTCAACCCCACTCCTCAACCTCCCTCCTCGTCCTTAACCTCCCTCCTCGTCCTTAACCTCCCTCCTCGTCCTTAACCTCCCTCCTCGTCCTTAACCTCCCTCCTCGTCCTTAACCTCCCTCCTCGTCCTCAACCTCCCTCCTCGTCCTCAACCTCCCTCCTCGTCCTCAACCTCCCTCCTCGTCCTCAACCTCCCTCCTCGTCCTCAACCTCCCTCCTCATCCTCCCTCCTCATCCTCCCTCCTCATCCTCCCTCCTCATCCTCCCTCCTCATCCTCAACCTCCCTCCTCCTCCTCAACCTCCCTCCTCCCTCCTCAACCTCCCTCCTCCCTCCTCAACCTCCCTCCTCCCTCCTCAACCTCCCTCCTCCCTCCTCAACCTCCCTCCTCATCCTCAACCTCCCTCCTCATCCTCAACTCCCTCCTCAACCTCCCTCCTCATCCTCCCCCCTCATCCCCCCTTTCCATCTTCCCTTCTATTGTAACAAGTTCCCCAGCCCCAGTCCCATTTGATTTTCAGCAGTAAAAACAGATCTGTTAATTGTTTGCTAATAAAACAAAGTACGTTCATGTCAATAAATACAGAGATATATTACATACCTAGTAAAATTCATAAAAAAAAGGTTTAGCACAAAAAAAAAATCAGCGTTTTAATCCCAATAAAGGAGGGTCATTGGGATGGACCTTTAATAACTGGGTTCAATCTGCTCTTTTAGTAAAAAAATAGTGATACTATCAGTAGGGGAATAAAATAAATTCAATGTAGCTTTTAGAACTTGTATTTGGACTTTAGAGTTCAAGGCTTCTTCTCTCCAGTCCATATTGGGTGCTCAGAATGTTGGGAAGATCTGTCCAGGAGGCTTTCCCAAGTATGTTTCTATCTGATTTATGTTTGCCTGCAGTTGCAACTTTATCTCCCCAAGAGGATGTCCTGTTGGAAATCTTTATCTGCAGGGAGGCAGAGGCTGTCAGGTCTGGACAGCTTCCTGGGCAGATCTCTAAAGTTCAAATCTAAGTTTTAAAAACTACGCTGATAAAAGTAAAACTGTGCTCAAATTATTTCTATATGTCATTTAAACTAATCTGAATAATATGAACATTTATTTTAGGAAAAAATAAACACAACCTCTGCATTTTTTTTTAATCTCCTAGGGCTCCATTACATTTTTTGCATTTGAATCTACTTCTTTCCTACAAGAGTGTGTCCATGAAAACTAATGAGCTTCCATTACTTCTATTGAAAGCATTGGCAGTTGTTGATTCTACATTTCTTTTATGTAGATGTGTATTAAAAATCTCCCACGTCAGGAAGTTAGTGAGCAGAAACTAAGATGGTGGCTTCGAGAGCAACTTAATTGAATATAAATAGAAAAAAAGAATTAGAGGCTTTATTATATTTTACATTTGAAAAACACTGTACCTCTTTCTGGGTTTATATACAAAGTAACTCCGTTTTCCTGGTGGTCCAGTGGTTAGGATTCAATGCTTTCACTGCTGCGACCTGGTTTGATTTCAGTCAGAGGTTACACCACCCTGAATCCAGTACTTGGATGGGAGACCACCTTGGGATACCAGGAGATGTATGCTGTGGACCACTGAAGAAGTAACTGGCAACCCACTCCAGTATCTCTGCCATGAAAGCCAAGTGGATCAGCAAGACCATGGACATAAAGATGTTCCTGGTGTGTTGCGGTCTATGAGGTCACAGAGAGTAGGACACAACTGAATAGTGCTATGGAAACTATGACCCCACTCCCCACCCAAAAAAATATTTTCATGTAAAATATCACATTTTGACTTATTTAGGCCTTGGAATGTTGAAGTGTTTTCGACTTCTAGATATGATAGATAATGAACTCTGATTGCCAATTTATTTTTCAATTAAATCCTACTCGTTTGTGACTTGTGTATAGCAGTTTTTAAGAAAATAAAATTGATATGCAAAACCCAGAAAAAAAAATCTTGCTCCTTTGGAATAATTTGATTTCCAAAGATGTTGGCAGAGTTTTCTGCATATTTGATTAAATAATGAGAATATCTGATACTACATTTGGCAAAGCTTCCACCTGCAGACGGAGCACAAATTCATATATATTTCAGCTGTTGTTTTTATATTTTAAACTTGCAAACAACTCTGATTTTTTTTCTGCTTTGAGATAAAGGATAATATAATGTATTTACAAAAAGTGCACATGAAATATATGTGCGTATTATTTTTTTGTATGTCTAATTTATTCAATTTTTTTTTTTCCTAACAAAAGTATTTTTTATTTAAAAGTTTATGGTTCTGGAAATATAAATATACAGCTTGGAAAAATCCTATAAAATTATATTACAATGTCATTTTCCCCTTATATATATATATATATATATATATATATATATATATATATATATATATATATATATATATATATATACGGTATATATATATATATACGGTATATATATATATATATATACGGTATATATATATATACGGTATATATATATATATACGGTATATATATATATATATATATATATATACGGTATATATATATATATACGGTATATATATATATATTTTTTTATTTTTTTATTTATATATATATATTTAATAAATACATATATTTTTTTTTATATATATATATTTAATAAATACATATATTTTTTTTTTTTTATATATATATATATATTTAATAAATACTTGTACATTGTGTTCACAGTTGGTTGTCTAAAAATAAGTAAAATAACTTTATTTCCTGCTCAGAATTCCAAGAAATACAGTTATTGCACTGCACTCTTAGAAACTAGGCAGAACATGCAAATGAGTTCACATTGCTTTAATCCATTACTACTTTCTCTATGACTCCTCATAGCAAATACCTGCTGTATAAAACAGCTTTAAACATAGTATAGGATAGATTATGCTCGAGTTAGGAAACCGACCCCCAAACAACGCTGTTTTGATCTTAAATAGATCTCATCAGTGTGGATCTGGTTCATAACTTGTGCTATTTATTTGGAAGGAATGTTATTAACACAAAAATATGTATATAACCAGTGGCGGAGTTAAGGAATTGAGGACACTGGCCTTTAAAGCGGCAAAAGATAGGCTGGCCCTTCTTGTGGGTGGGAACGCCAGCAGTGACTTTAGGATAAAGCCAAATAATGGTCTACCATTCCCAGACACTGAGTACAATGAGGGGCAATAGCAAGTCCAGCTTGCCTGTCATTTGGTAGGCAAACAGGAAGGCATGGATCCCCCGGGTTATTTTTAGCGAGTGGTTCACTGACCATTTCTGCCCTTCCATGCAGCGCTGTTGTCGGCGCATGGGACTGGAGGAGAATGCGCTGCTCATCATGAAGAATGCTCCGAGCAACCCAACTAACTTGGATTGAGCTGCCCTCCTGAATTCCTGTGGAGATCCTGTTTCTGCCTCCCAACATAACAACGCTCATCCAGTCTATGGACCAGGGGGCAATTGCCACCTTCAAGGCCCACTATCTCTGCCGCACATTCTGCCAGCTGATTGAACACACGGACCCCCAGGACAAGCAATCAATGTTGGACTTCTGGAAGCAGTATCATACCATGAAGCCTGTCTCCAACATTGATCTTTCCTGGAAAGAGGTTACACAGCAGTGCCTCAAGGCTATGTGGAAATATATCTGGGCAGTGCTGTGTGGGGCTCTGGCAGTTGCACATCCTATCATAGCGGAGATAGTGGACCTTGTGACCATGGCTGGACTGTGAGACACAGATGCTCAGGACATTGAGCATTTAGTCCAGGCTTCAGGTGAAAGCCTCACCAATGAGGACTTTGAAGAACAGGCCGAACCGGGCACACAGGAACCTCAGGACACCAGCGACTCGGACACTGAGCCTCCAAAAGAACTTTCCTCTGAGCTCCTAAACAGGGGATTACATCAAGTCAATGACATAATGGATGAGCTGGTGGCCAATGATCCTGATGCAACTAGGTGCAGGAATGCAAGATGCATTGTGTTGGGAGGGTTGTCTTGCTACCAACATCTGCTGGATAGCTGCAAGAAACATAGATAAATGACCCTTGACCAATTTGTGGCCAAAAAAATGAGGAAGGAGGTTGACCCTGAAGCCTCCACATCCACCAGATAAAGTGGACTTTTTTTTTTGGACTGTTTCTTTCATTTGGTACTGTTCTTTTAATTTATTGGGATCAAAACCCTTGCTGCTGTGTGCAGTTCAAAGCAAGTAAAAAAGTAAAAAAATTCTATTGGTGTTGTGTCTTTTTTTCAATGTTGTTTCTCTATCCCTATCTTCCCCATGTTAAACTGCCCTTTTAGTGCTATTCTCTTAACACTCATAGTGGTTGGAACCTATCTACAGCATCAAGCGGGGTATTCCTGTAAAATATTAGCATGTATTAAGAAGGGTATAGAAGCCAGGGAAGCAAATCTAATTCTGCCAATATACAAATCCCTAGTACGCCCTCATTTGGAATATGGAGTACAATTTTGGACACCACTTCATAAAAAGGACATTTTAGAGCTGGAAAAAGTACAGAGAAGGGCAACAAAACGAATAAGGGGAATGGAGGGGCTAAGTTATGAAGAAAGACTAATCAAATTACACTTATTGTCTTGAGAAAAAAAGGCCCCTAATAGAAGATATGATTACCTTATATAAATACATCCAGGGTCAATATAGGGATTTGTCGATTGTGCTTTTTGAGGTTTTCAACTGACAAGAGGACATCCCTTGAGGTTAGAAGAAAAAAGATTCCACCTTAAAGAAAATAATTCTTTGCAGTAAGTGTGGTTAATCTGTGGAATTCTCGGTCCTATCCTGCCATGGTTACTGCACCAGTCAGCGGCTGCAGTGTGGTGACCAACTGCTTGATGGCGCTGCCTATATTCCAGTGCCATATCATAGAGTCAAGGCTTAAAAAAACTATTAGGGTTAGGGTTAGGGTGAGGGTTAGTGTCACGATCTGCTACTTCAATTGGACTATCCAGCAGAATCGTGCAGTCCTTTTACAGCTCTGATAGCAGAAGATGGACGAAACCCAAGTAACACACCCCATGAGCTTGCTTCAACAGACCAGGCTATCAGGAACACAATAGCCACCGACTGTGACTATTCTCCACCACTGGATACATCATACAATCACATAGAATATTAGGATTAGTTCACAGAATGACACTTACATCTTGATTATGTGAGTCCAAAAAACTGCTGCACCTTTATTTAGACTGTCACATTTATACAGTTTTCTAGCCAAGGGCTGGCCAATCACAACAACCCCCACTCCTTAAATACACAGAAGAGAGACCAAAAAGCAATAGTCTATCCCTGGTTCACTGGGAGACCCTGTACATCTAGTGATGTCAGATTCTCTCTGCAGTAGATAACTGCTACAGTGCCCTTATCTGGTAATGAACCAAGGATAAATTCTCCTTGATGTAGGGACCATCTGGTTCTGTGCCTGTGTGATCTAATGTAGATCCTGTGTTGTCACAGTTTACTTTGTAAT
This sequence comes from Discoglossus pictus, assembly GCA_027410445.1. Taxonomy (NCBI): domain Eukaryota; kingdom Metazoa; phylum Chordata; class Amphibia; order Anura; family Alytidae; genus Discoglossus; species Discoglossus pictus. The sequence goes on along the minus strand of CM050176.1, from coordinate 505,118 downwards.
AGCCTAGACATGTCTATGTTTACAAGTATCTTCTGAAGATTAACCTTGCTCTCAAGGACCCACCAGACAATAGCAGTTGATGGCACTGTATTTGTTCAGGTGGGGCTGGGTGACTCCGCACAAACCTAACAACAGTGTATGGCATCCCTGTTACTGTTCATGTAAGTTGTTATGGTACCCCATAGCTATCTTGTCCCTGAGAAAAAAATATTCACACTGTAACGCAATCATAATACACACAATACAAATGTCATTTTAAAACCATAAGCAACAAAACTGCATAACCATAGTAATAACCAGCCCAGGCTCAGACCACAGTCCCCAACAATCCAATCAGGCCCTGTGCATGACAGTTAGTTTAAGGGTTAGACTACCATTCTAAGGTTAGAACTTCTCTAACATATCGGCAGCGCCATCTAGCGGTTGGTCGCCACACTGCAGCGGCCAACCTTTGCAGTATCTATAACAGGATAGATCTGAATTCTCTACAAAAGGAGATGGTGACAGCAGATTCAATAGATAACTTTAAAAAGGGATTAGATATATTTTTAAGTAAAAAGGGCATTCAGGGATATTCTAGATAATTAGATAGTATTGATCCAGGGAGGAATTGAGAGTATTGATCCAGGGAGTTTCTGGGGTCAGGAAGGGATTTCCTTTGTTCCCCTTTTGAGACAACTGGCAAAGTTTCAATGAGGTTTGTTTTTTCTGTTTGCCTTCCTCTGGATCAAATAACAACTAATGTGCATATTACAGAGCAGAGGATAACTTAAAAGGTTGAACTTGATGGACTAAAGTATTTTTTTCAATCTCAATTACTATGTAACAACAACAATGTATATTCTAAGAAAGGGGGGAGGTGTTATATGCTAAAATATTCCATGATATCATAATTGGATGACATAATCACTGCCACACACATAACAAGCAATCAAGAAATGCTGAAACTAGACAAGATGGAACTTTCGAAACAAAATCAAAGTTCCAAAACTATAATTTTCTGTAAAACTACTTCTATGCTCATATTTCTAAACTAAAGAGGTCCTTTAATGTGTTGGTGGTGTTCCATAACACCATGTCCTGCTTCAATAACTGAACACATTGCTCATTATAAAAACTTGACACATTTATTATGAAGCTAATGTCAGTCATATCACATAAAAGCAAATTAAGCTATGATTTATAAATGTAAATCAAGTTATATAAGTTAATGTTGCAATTTGTTCCTTATGCCATTAGTATTTTTTTTTTCTCTTTTATGTGGGTAGTATCAAAGCCAAGAGACATAATGCACCGAGGATATAATAGGCTAAAATACGAAATGTGGTCACAGTTGTCAGGCTTTCATTTTTTATCTCTGTGATATTCTAACTGTCTTGAAAGCTGAGTAAGACCAGGCAGGCTCACAATTACACAGACTGCGCACTGCAAATATCTCCATGATGAAAGCGACTGCTGTTTCTTTGCCAAAAAAATACATTTTGAAATATTTTATGTTTTTGAACTGCATAGAAAAAATCACTATAAATCTTAAAGTGACTCTGTCACCCCAAAATCTGCTTGTTGTTGTTGTTCTTTAAGCTATTCTTAGAGAGTACAAAAAAACAACTAGGTATGGAATTTGTCATTTTTTCCCAAATATTCATAAGAAATTCAGTGTTGTTTGTGCTGCATTTTGTGCAGCTCTTAAATACTAAGTAGCTGCTAATTAGTATTGCAGAGTATGCGTCCATTACTATTACAAAGACTATTGGTATTCTTCATTCCGTCTCTCCCTGGAAACTCTGCTTCCAGCCTGAACACTTATATATATAATTACTCTTTACTTCTATTTTTACTGAGCCTCCTTCTTGCAGCTTCTGTTTCAATAGGGTGTATTGTATCAGAGCAAATGAATACTATAGCAGTTGTAGATGAGGGATTTCCACTTTACAAAGAAGAACCTACCTCAGGAAGTAGATCACTGGAAATGAAAATGGTAGATTTCATAGCAGCATAACCGCATACAAAAAGTAATAAATTGGAGAACTTACTATTTCTTTACTTCCAAAAAAAATATTTAAAAATGATGTCTACAGTGTTCTTTTAAAGGGCCACTTACCTCACTGGAAGTGCTCTTGAAGGAGCACAACATTATATGTTAAAATTATATATATTTTTTAATTATGCAAATAACAACCCCCTCAAAAAAACACTGTCTATCCTGCCTACTGACTGTTTCATGATTAATAGCAGACAGCGGAGCCGCACGGTGAGGATTCTGATTTATAGAAGCTTTTCCCTGAATACTGTCAAAAGTTAACCCACAACTGACATGTTTAGGCGATTCCAGGACTCCATGATCTACACAGATGGATTTGTTGGGGTTAACCATTTTTTCTTTTGCTTCACTACACAAAGCTGAAGCTGCAGGTCTGGCAGTGGGCATGTCCGTGGCACATGTAAACATAGACTTTACTTAATTGAATTTTCGGTGAAGAAGGCACGTATTTTAAAAACTAAAAAAGGAAAAAAGTATTTCAGCATGCCTTTAGGAGATCTTTATTGTGATGTGGTCCAAATTGTGTTTATATAAGTGGCTCTTATCTATACTCATATATAGATGCAAAGTGTCCAAACCATGGCATTATTATGCTGATTGTTAATTTTGACTATAGTAAATAGAAGACACATTTATATGTATGTGTTCATGTATATACATATATATATATATATATATATGTGTGTTTAAAATATATATTCAAGGAATAAAATGTAGTAATTGGGAAATCTAAAGATGCCCATAATAAGAACAATAATTTCACCTTTCTCTGTTTTTAGCTTATAATAAGGGTGGAAATTTGGAATCGCTAAGTGATAATAGATATTTTTCAAGAAGGAAATAAATTAAGCTTGTTATTCCATATCTATATATACCCTTCTCACTTGGTGAGAGTTAAAGGGTAACCATAACAACCATTACGTTATAAATAGGAGGCTCCGTTGAGGTCCTCGCCCCTCCCTTTGAAAAAGTCACGCCCAAGTGACGAAACGTGCGTCAGGATTGCGTCTGACGTCAGACGCTTACACTGAAAATAGGTAGTGCTTCCAGCTAAGCTCCGTGAATTGGGAGTTCATAGTTACCTTTTTGTGCCCTAACTTACAGTACACGGGAGAGCCTGGTACTACATAGGATGAATCTGTGTATCTATGCAATAACGAACGCATTTAAGAAACCTGGAATTATTGATACGTGACATTGATACGTGACATTAATGCGACACCCGGAAATGGGGGTTATAAGAAACGCTATACAGGGAGTGCAGAATTATTAGGCAAGTTGTATTTTTGAGGATTAATTTTATTATTGAACAACAACCATGTTCTCAATGAACCCAAAAAACTCATTAATATCAAAGCTGAATATTTTTGGAAGTAGTTTTTAGTTTGTTTTTAGTTTTAGCTATTTTAGGGGGATATCTGTGTGTGCAGGTGACTATTACTGTGCATAATTATTAGGCAACTTAACAAAAAACAAATATATACCCATTTCAATTATTTATTTTTACCAGTGAAACCAATATAACATCTCAACATTCACAAATATACATTTCTGACATTCAAAAACAAAACAAAAACAAATCAGTGACCAATATAGCCACCTTTCTTTGCAAGGACACTCAAAAGCCTGCCATCCATGGATTCTGTCAGTGTTTTGATCTGTTCACCATCAACATTGCGTGCAGCAGCAACCACAGCCTCCCAGACACTGTTCAGAGAGGTGTACTGTTTTCCCTCCTTGTAAATCTCACATTTGATGATGGACCACAGGTTCTCAATGGGGTTCAGATCAGGTGAACAAGGAGGCCATGTCATTAGATTTTCTTCTTTTATACCCTTTCTTGCCAGCCACGCTGTGGAGTACTTGGACGCGTGTGATGGAGCATTGTCCTGCATGAAAATCATGTTTTTCTTGAAGGATGCAGACTTCTTCCTGTACCACTGCATGAAGAAGGTGTCTTCCAGGAACTGGCAGTAGGACTGGGAGTTGAGCTTGACTCCATCCTCAACCCGAAAAGGCCCCACATGCTCATCTTTGATGATACCAGCCCAAACCAGTACTCCACCTCCACCTTGCTGGTGTCTGAGTCGGACTGGAGCTCTTTGCCCTTTACCAATCCAGCCACGGGCCCATCCATCTGGCCCATCAAGACTCACTCTCATTTCATCAGTCCATAAAACCTTAGAAAAACCAGTCTTGAGATATTTCTTGGCCCAGTCTTGACATTTCAGCTTGTGTGTCTTGTTCAGTGGTGGTCGTCTTTCAGCCTTTCTTACCTTGGCCATGTCTCTGAGTATTGCACACCTTGTGCTTTTGGGCACTCCAGTGATGTTGCAGCTCTGAAAAAAGGCCAAACTGGTGGCAAGTGGCATCGTGGCAGCTGCACGCTTGACTTTTCTCAGTTCATGGGCAGTTATTTTGCGCCTTGGTTTTTCCACACGCTTCTTGCGACCCTGTTGACTATTTTGAATGAAACGCTTGATTGTTCGATGATCACGCTTCAGAAGCTTTGCAATTTTAAGAGTGCTGCATCCCTCTGCAAGATATCTCACTATTTTTGACTTTTCTGAGCCTGTCAAGTCCTTCTTTTGACCCATTTTGCCAAAGGAAAGGAAGTTGCCTAATAATTATGCACACCTGATATAGGGTGTTGATGTCATTAGACCACACCCCTTCTCATTACAGAGATGCACATCACCTAATATGCTTAATTGGTAGTAGGCTTTCGAGCCTATACAGCTTGGAGTAAGACAACATGCATAAAGAGGATGATGTGGTCAAAATACTCATTTGCCTAATAATTCTGCACTCCCTTTAGATACAATAGAGGGATGGAAATGTGGGGAATCTTGCTAAAAGACCCTTTTACCAGCTAAAACCTCTATATTTTAAAGAATCTCCAATAGTGAGTCACTATAAGAACTGGAAAAATATACCAGTATAATCTAAAATTGATATAGAGATTCAAAGAGCATTTGGATTATATAATAATACTTAGAATGTTAGATATGCCAACTTCAGAATTATATAAAGTGGAATACATATCTAAAAGAATTTGAAGGTGACAGAACACCAAGATATAAATACAATATCTCTAACATTGATAAAAAGAGATATATACCTAAAAAAGTCTGGAAGCCAAACCTAACAAAATCACACACTTAGTGAGATAAGACAAGAGGAAATAAGATCATGTACTGATCCCTCAAATATTAATAATTTACTTATCAAAAGTGTGGAAAATAAGGGATTCAATATTAAAATGTTTTTAAGGAATTATTTCCTATTTCCCTTAATTTTAAAGAGTTTTTAATCGACGTTGTCTCCTAAGAATGTAAATAAAACTTTATTATTTTTGTTTTCTCCAATTCTCTATTGAATAAAAGTGTCCAAACATATTATTTTTTTCATTGTGAAACCGTCTTCTAAAAATGGCCTGGAAAGTTTGAAGGTGTGAAGAACTTTTCAAAGCTCCCAGTTGTAATCATTTGTAATAAATATCATGAAATGTTCTTAAACAAATTACACAACCTATTTTATTTTATGCAGCTACCTCATCTTCCACAATTCTAATGATTATACACAGAATATCTGTATTTATTGAGCCACTTAACTACTAGACTATACAATTGAATCCCATGTAGGAAGTACTGTAATTAACCACATAGGAGATGATGTTTTATATTCGGTTAACTTTCTTATATCCTGAAGGGTTAGCTTGATTTATACTCTGCTAATGGAGTTTGTATCAAGCCCTAAGTGCATAAGGTATAGTTTGCACACGTTTCATGTTGTTTATATAATTTTAAAGCAACATAAAGACACATAACTACATAGTACAACTGCCAGCAATCGGCTCCAAGAGGTATAAAGCATTTCTTTCAGTCAGCAGGATTCTTCAGAAATATTATCATCACTGCCCTGAAACCTGCCTGGCCAGATACCATTCTTTTGTAAATAGATTCCCAGCAGATAATTTATTGCCAATAGCTGAGCTCCAAGACTCGGAATCTTTTTCTATAAGCAATATATTCTCTTACTCACCATGGTGTTGTTTGGCTCAAGTGGGGGGGAGATAGCAGTGCTGGTAATTAAATGTAAACTGTTGGAAAACATGGTTTAATTCCACGGTTTAGTTTCCGTATGCAGATTTACAAAGAGAAATCACATGAGACATATTAAGTGCGCCGACCATGAAAGTAGTTTGTATAAAAAGAGTTTTTAAGGAGTCATTAAATCTTAATTTTGACTGCTGGAAAAAGTTAGACTTTCCACTTTTGTGGCCACTTCATTAGGATTTAATTTTAGCAGATTTTTTTTTTTTTTCATTTAGTAAGAGTCAGAACTAAGCAAGCTAAAAAATGCAAAGGTTGAGTGTAACCAGATTATTGTAATTTTTTTTTCGTTACTCGCTATGCGCACAGAGTAAGGTTGTGAAGGCAGCTTGAGAATTTGAAATGTACTATGTTAATTATCTCTAATAATAGTTGTCAATTTTTAGTAATGGCGAGATGGGTTCGCTCGGGCGTCACTTACAAACTGCTATCCCTAAATTGTGGGAATTCGCACAACTACGCATGTGTGACATTGGGATCCTGGGAGTCTGGAAGAGAGGGAGGCAGAGCGAGAAAGAGGGGGGCAAAGGAGGGGAGAGAGGCAGAGAGGGAGGTGGAGAAGGCAGAGAGGGAGGGGGAGTGAGGCAGAGAGGGAGGGGGAAGAGAGGCAGAGAGGGAGGGGGAAGAGAGGCAGAGAGGGAGGGGGAAGAGAGGCAGCGAGGGAGGGGGAGAGAGGCAGCGAGGGAGGGGGAGAGAGGCAGCGAGGGAGGGGGAGAGAGGCAGAGAGGGAGGGGGGAGAGAGGCAGAGAGGGAGGGGGAGAGAGGGAGGGGGAGAGAGGGAGGGGGAGAGAGGCAGAGAGGCAGAGGGGGAAGAGAGGCAGAGAGGGAGGGGGGAGAGAGGCAGAGGGGGAAGAGAGGCAGAGGGGGAAGAGAGGCAGAGAGGGAGGGGGAGTGAGGCAGAGAGGGAGGTGGAGAAGGCAGAGAGGGAGGGGGAGTGAGGCAGAGAGGGAGGGGGAAGAGAGGCAGAGAGGGAGGGGGAAGAGAGGCAGAGAGGGAGGGGGAGAGAGGCAGAGAGGGAGGGGGGAGAGAGGCAGAGAGGGAGGGGGAGAGAGGGAGGGGGAGAGAGGCAGAGAGGGAGGGGGGAGAGAGGCAGAGAGGGAGGGGGGAGAGAGGCAGAGAGGGAGGGGGAGTGAGGCAGAGAGGCAGAGGGGGAAGAGAGGCAGAGAGGGAGGGGGGGAGAGAGGCAGAGGGGGAAGAGAGGCAGAGGGGGAAGAGAGGCAGAGAGGGAGGGGGAGTGAGGCAGAGAGGGAGGGGGAGTGAGGCAGAGAGGGAGGGGGAGTGAGGCAGAGAGGGAGGGGGAGTGAGGCAGAGAGGGAGGGGGAGTGAGGCAGAGAGGGAGGGGGAGTGAGGCAGAGAGGGAGGGAGAGAGAGGCAGAGAGGGAGGGGAGAGAGACAGAGAGGGAGGGGGAGAGAGACAGAGAGGGAGGGGGAGTGAGGCAGAGAGGGAGGGGGGAGTGAGGCAGAATAGGAGGGGGAGTGAGGCAGAATAGGAGGGGGAGTGAGGCAGAGAGGGAGGGGGAGAGGCAGAGAGGGAGGGGGAGAGAGAGAGGCAGAGAGGGAGGGGGAAAGAGAGAGGCAGAGGGGGAAGGAGAGAGAGAGGCAGAGGGGGAAGGAGAGAGAGAGGCAGAGAGGGAAGGGGAGAGAGGCAGAGAGGGACGGGGAGAGAGGCAGAGAGGCAGAGAGGGAGGGGGAGAGAGGGAGGGGGAGAGAGGCAGAGAGGGAGGGGGAGAGAGGCAGAGAGGGAGGGGGAGATTGCACAACTGTGTGGAGCCATAAATGTGTGGTGCTGAGTCACTGGGATGGAGGGGGAGAAAGGAAGAGAGAGGGAGAGAGGAGGGGGAGAGAGGCAGAGAAAGAGTGAAATCACACAACTGCCCAAAGCCGCGCTTGTGAGTCACTAGGTCACTGGGAGGGGGGGATGTGGCGGAGAGAGGCATTGAGTCACTGGGAGGGAGAGAGAAGGGGTGAGAGAGGGAGGGTGAGAAAGAAAGGGAGGGAGAGGAGGAGGCATGAAAGGGAGGGAGAGGAGGAGGCAAGAAAGGGGGAGAGAGAAGTAGGGAAAGAGAAAAGAGGAGACAGGGAGGGAGAGAGGGGGAGGGAGAGAGACAGAGCACTCAAAGGACAGAGAGAGGGCACAGAGAGAGACAGAGGGCACAGAGAGAATCAGAACAGATTGAACATAACGTATGACACCATCATTTATGATGAGCAAGTTACTAGTTGGTGTATAGTTCTGCCTGTGCAATAGGGCTTCACTTGATTATTTGATATTGAAATAGACATTACATCAAAATTAAAAAAAAAAATTAAAATAAATGTAGCTTTAAACAAAAAAAAAAAAAGTTTTTGAATTTAGAGCTGTTTTTGTCCACGCATGTGAAGGATGTGGGGAAGGATCTGTCCAGGTTAACTGTCCTGATAGGAGTTTTGATCTGCTATCTTGATAACAGCCTTTTCCTGCCTATTGCCTGAACAGGTTTGTTTTAGGACATATCCTAAGTGGTTTGAGAGCAGTACCACTGCCGGAAGCTACAATGCTAAATTCAAATGTAAGATGATAAGTCCAAGCTGCATTGTATTTGCTATCTTTAGTGATTTAATGTCCTATTAGTTATTAAATAAACACATTAAACCTAATTGTTTGTCCACTGCATTGGCCATTTAAATAAAAACTGTCGCCCTAAATTTAAACTGTTTTGTGAAGATGAGCAAAATATTTTCATAAAGTAAAAGAAAATTTTGAGAAAGCACCTAAATAAACCAGTTAATGGTTTCCCATCGATACTCATTTGTAACTAAAAGAGCATAATGTAAATATGGAACTACAGTGTCCCTTTAATTTACATGTTGGTATAAACAAAAAGGCACTACACTAAACTACCTGTCCTAAATGGAAACATTTATTAGTTTAAAATTAATTAAATATTTGTTTTTATTATTTACTGATTTTAGAATGGATTAGATCTGAATGTATACTTGTGAAAAGAGTTTGTTATTGGGTCTCGCATATTAAAACCTCCCACTAAATATTGAATGATTGTCAGGTGATGTATACAGTCACAACCTATTAAATTAATATGCAGTCCATTCAATATTGAGTTTTTTCTGGATACGGTATTCGCAATATAATTTTTAGGCTATGAAATTGTAATGTCCCAACTCTATATTTAATAAAGGGTCTATGTATATTCACACGTTATAGACTGTAAGCCCTCAAATAAATGAGCTTACTCCAACCCCTGAATGGGTTTCCATGTATTTAAGCCATCTGCAGTAATGTAATACCTGTCTTAGAGCAATCGTCTGCACGTGAGGGGCATTCTTATTAATTTTTGCTTTTCTTGGATCTATACCAGTGTGATACCCTCTGCCAACCTAAACACATTTCCTTACTAGTCTGATCACCCTTTGCCTTTCTTGACCCTATATCAATGTGACCTCCCATACCTGCTATTCAATTTGAACCCCGATTTACCCAATCATGAAAAAAGTTCCCAGTCCTGCCCATTTGCTTTCCTGGCCATTCTCCTTTTCCAGATGTCACCTTAATGGAATATGGACGGTTTCTGGATTTTACTAGGTTGTCTATTTATTTTTATGTACTTTATTTTATTAAAAAAGTGCATATAAGCTCTGTTTTTACTGTAATATAAAACAAATAGTCCTTGTATGGGTCCGCCCACTGTAGTGTATGTAGACACAGTCTCTGTGGGGTTGGATGTGCAGTGTAGTCTCCTAGCCTATCAGAGACCACATCACAGCAACAAGTTGCTGAGAGATGATAGTTACATAGGGCCTCATTCAATTGCGATTTGACCAATTGAATAGGGGTCTAAATAAGCACATAGCATATTTTTTTTAAAGAAGTTTTTAGTTAGTGAAAACTTTGCTTTTGGGTAGATGCTTACTAACTAAAAACTTATTTAAAAAATATATGTTATGTGCTTATTTAGAGCCCTATTCAATTGGCCAAATTGCAATTGAATGAGGGCCATAGTTATTAAGGTTGAAAAAAGACTTTCAGTCCATCAAGTTCAACCCTTTAAGATCTCATCTGATCTGCAATATGCAGATTAGTTATTAACTAATTAGTTGTAAATTAATTATTAAGCAATTATTAAATAATTTATTTTTAATTTAATTTACATTTTTAAATTATTAATTAATCCAGAGGAAGGCAAACAGAAAAAAAATCCAAGTGCAACTTAGCCAAATCGTTTCCAAGTGAAAAAAAAAAAATCCTTTCTGACCCCAGATACTGGCGGGCAAATTTCTCCCTGGATCAATACTCTCTCTCTAATTATGCATGATAACCCAGTATTCCCTTTTTAATTAGAAATAAATGCAGTCCCCTTTTAAAGTAATCTATCTAATCCGCTGTCACCACCTCCTCTTGTAGAGAATTCTACAGATTAACCATCCTTACTGTGAAGAACCCTTTTCTTTCTTTAAGGTGGAATCTTTTTACTTCTAACCTCAAGGGATGTCCTCTTGTCAGTTGAAAACCTTTGGCACCAAAAGCTCCCTTGACAAATCTTTATACTGACCCCGGTTGTATTTATATAAGGTAATCATATCTCCTCTTAGACGCCATTTTTCTAGAGAAAATAAGTTTAATTTGGTTAGTCTTTCTTCATAACTTAGCCCCTCCATTCCCCTTATTGGTTCTGTTGCCCTCCTCTGTACCTTTTCCAGCTCTAAAATGTCCTTTTTATGAAGTGGTGCCCAAAATTGTACTCCATATTCAAAATGAGGGCATACTAGGGATTTGTATAGTGGCAGAATTATATTTGCTTCCCTGGCTTCTATACCCTTCTTAATACATGCTAATATTGTATTCGCCTTTGCAGCTGCTGCTTGGCTTTGAGCACTGTTACCTAGGTGGTTGTCCACAAGCACTCCCAAATCCCTTTCAATATCTGATACCCCTAGATTTGCTCCATTAAGATTATAAATTGCATGGCTATTTTTTCCTTCCCAGATGCATAACTTTACATTTATTTGTATTAAATCTCATCTGCCATTTAGATGCCCATTCCTCAATTTTATGTAAATCCCCTTGGAGGGAAAGCACATCATTATCTGATTTAATTACCTTGCACAACTTTGTGTCATCAGCGAAAATGGAGACACTACTTTCCAGTCCCACCTCTAAGTCATTAATAAATATGTTACAAAGGAGAGGACATAATACTGAACCCTGAGGAACCCCACTTACCACATTAGTCCATGTATGTTCCATTTACAACATCCCTTTGCTTCCTGTCTTTTAGCCAGCTCTCAATCCATGAGCAGATATTTACTGCAATTCCTGTATCCCTTAGTTTGCACAAAAGTCTCCCATGTGGCACTGTATCAAAAGCCTTTGCAAAATCCCAAAAAACTACATCCACTGAGTTGCCTTGATCCAGGTTCCTACTAACCTCCTCATAGAAGCTAATTATATTTGTTTGACATAACCTATCCCTCCTAAATCCATGTCGACTCCTACTTATAATCCTGTTCAAATAGACATATTCTTGTATATTATCCCTTATTAACCCTTGTAAAAGCTTCCCCACTACAGAAGTGAGGCTCACTGGTCTATAATTCCCCGTATTTGCTCTTGCTCCCTTTTTAAATATAGATATCACATCTGCTTTTCTCCAGTCATCTGGTAGAGACCCTGTGTTGAGTGAATCTTGACAAATTAAATATAATGTTTTGGCTATTGCAGATCACTGATTAGTTATTATGAGACACAGCAGACCCATGCAACTAATATTTGTTTGATTCAAGGCAGTAAAAACTGGGCTTATCAGCAGATCTTAATGAAATAAAGTAGATAAATGTAAATAGACATAGATATATTACATACCTATTACATTTCAGAAACTGTGCATATCACTTTAACAATCCTAATTTACTCCATCTGAGTGTAGGTTCTAGGTCTTTATGTCCCTTCCATTTCAGATGTGTCTTCTCATTGCTGCTACTCGACATCCACCCTGCACTGTCCAAACTGAGGACCCTCACAGTGATGCAGTCATAATTCTGAGGGGTCACGCGGTCTAATTACAGACATACATAATGATGATAATAATAATATATTTATTTCTTACAGCTAAAGTTTTGCTTTGCCTGCTATATCAAAATGACTGATCTAGCAAAAACATTTTGTTTCACATTTTATGATCCAAGCAGAGTTGTGAAAACTGGCAGTTCTTAAACAGATTTTATTGAACAACATATTTAGAGAAACATGGAATATTTAAGATAGTTTGCTAAATGTTTCAGCAAAATTATTTAGAAAATGTGTGGTAGATTTTTGTAGAGAGTAGTTCACTACAACAATCATTACATTTATGGTGGGCTGAAGAGCGATAGAAGCCTCCACCATACAGAGTACAGTAGTACAAAAAACGAATCATCTTTATAACACTGCAGATAAACAAGATGGAGTCCTTTCCTTTTACAGTTGTGCATGTGACCGTGCGTGGCGCTGCCACAGTGGTGAAAAGGAGGTAGTGCAGGTAAAATAAATATTTCCACCTCCGACGTGCTGCATAAGGCACGCCGACATGGGGGGCCGCGAGCCTGCGCCGAATAAAGCGATGGCCGCGCTGTCGACTTGGCGCCGTCAAGATGAAACACGTCGGAGGTGGGAATAGTTCTTTGCCTGCACTACAACTTTTTCACCACTAAAACACTGTGGTACAGGGGCGACTATAACAGGATAAGTACCAAGATGGTAAATGAAAACATATAAGACAGCAAAGTAATACACATTGTATTTTAGTTTTCTAGCACAATTTGCACATCAATATTTCTAGCTCCTCAGACAAGCAAACCAAATCCACAATTCCTTAGTATCACAAGGGAGCATAGTGACAGTGCTGTCCGCTCACATCATTAAACTGCAGATGCTATTCTAATGTTCTCTCGGACACCATTACAATTTTTTTAAAGGAACAAAGTAAAGATGCCAGTAACAAAGTCATGTGACTTCCCACAATCTTTAATGGTCCACAGATCATTTGGTAACCAAGGGCCCCATTCTACTGCCCAATTCATATATTTATACACACTGAAAACCACTCTTAACACTGCCACATATTCTATTAGGTACTCGCAATCGATTACGAGTTCCCCGTCCACAATCGCTAAAGGGCCAGCTAAAGACGCAAAAACAACCTTAGAACTCCATTGGTTTTAGCACAGATCAAATATGTCGAGCTCTAAATGATTAAAATTGCACAAAATCTGTAACTCTAGCTCACAAATAAAGTCTTATCCTCAACTGGAAAAAGTATCACGTTTTTGTCAAAAATATTATGAGTACTAAATAGGACTCACAAGGGCTTTTTCAGACACTTATTAGAGCTGTAACATCAATTAAACACAGAATACTGTACTTTAAAAGCTTGGGTAGGCACGGAAAGACATTAGAATAAATTGCAGTCTCAAACCCATAAATATGCAATTAAAAACTATTATTTTCAAGTGTTATTTCTGAGTAATATTGATCCAGGGACTCAAGGGGTTAATAAAAAACATGAAACCCACATGGACTAAAACAGATGATGATCTAATGCATTTTATAAATTGCATAATTGCGTGTCTGATAGGCAAATATTACTTATTGCACTAATTAATTCTTAGCTTCCGATTGCAGATTACGTCTAACTTCCATGGTTTACTGACGTCATGAGGACGGTCTCATTTACTATTAGCTGCGTCAGAGAAGTAAAAGGTGTGGACACAAGTTGAGCATAAAGGTGAGTTTGCTGGAATAGAATACATTTAAATATTTAGAAAAAAAAACACCCACAGCCAAATTTGTGAGTTTAAGGCATTTTCGGGCTTATAATAAAATAGAGCCCCAACTGGGTAGCAGGAAGGAAGAGGTTGGAACCTCCAACAAATTTAGCCAAGATAGTCTAAATAAATCATAACTATGATCTGATCACCCAAGGGGCTAATAAGGGGATAGTGGTGGTGAATGTTTTTTTATTTTTTAATAAAATTTGTAAAATACCCTCTGCCAGCATATACAAATGCATGCTTATTCATTCTGTAAGGGAAAATGTCTATAAACAGCATTGTATACATTACTGGAATGTATATCTATACATTTGTCTACTTCATAAGAAGAATCTACAATCTTCTATCTCTGGCATAGATTTAAGGTTAATAAGTGTCAGTGATGAAACTAATTGTTTTAGTTTATTCCATCATATTGACATAGACTTAAAGCAGTCATCACATATAGAAACATTACTTATTCATTTATAGTATACCTTTTTACTTCTTATTGTTATATTATGTCTATATATATTTCTCTACAAACTAATAAAAGGCAATTAGAAAATTAATTCTCTCTGAAAAGGCATAGATAGGAGGATGGCGAGGCAAAGGTGGAGGAGAGGGAAAGAAAGGATGGAGGGAGAGAAGATGATGGAGATTGAAAAGGATGGTATTATGGAATAGGTGATGGTGTGTGTGTTTTTTTTTTATGAGAATGGGGGAGAGAGGGGGGAGAGTATGTTGAGAGAGGGCTACATGAAAGGGAGCTGGAGATGTTTGGGAAAAAAGAAGGAAAGCGGGGGAGAAGATCAAGTGAGAAATGAGAGAAGGGAAAAGAGAGGAGTGTGATAGTGAGAGGTAGAGGTAACAAGACATTAAGGGGGAGGGAGAGGTGGAGAAAGAAAGCTATTGGGAATATGATAAAAGGGAGAGGGGGAAGAACTTGTGTATGTAAGTTAATTTCCTGATATATTGCACAACATATGTTAAAAATGGTAATGAGTAAAATAAATGATATTCCCCTTTGAAGTTTGATATATCCTGTTGATATGTTATTGATATTTTCTGAAACTTGTTCCCTGGCCCATTGGTGTGAAAAACATTTCTGTAGAAAGATTGGACACTACTGATATAAACAGAAATTACATAGAGAGAGAGATAGAAAGTATATGGTCTGCTGGCTAAATGATCACAGTCCTTTGGAATCGGCTAGCAACTGCAATTAAAACAATTTTACAGGTATTATTATAGTAGATATGTCCTGTAGTCTAAATGTTCAAATTATGATCATGTCAATACTATAAACACCTACATTTTATGTGCTATGGCGGTATGCTTTTTCCTAGAATATTATACATTTGCATTCTACTTTTCATCCTGCAATTACTGTAATTACACCTGATTAGGATGATGATGCTTCCAGTAGGATACAATACAGCTGGATGTTGTAAAAACTGCCCTGGAATTAGATATGGGTACACAGATATTTGTCATGCATAAAAATGCTTTGAATGGTTGATGCTTATTGACACTTTATGTGCTAAATTACTAAAAATTAAAAGAGAAATTGTCACCTCAATAACCAGTTGGATTATCCTTAGAATGCACTAAAATCTGCCTATACCAAGGTGTTTTTGACAAGAAACTGGAAACAAATCACCCTATCATCTTGACAACAGACAGAATTTTTTTTAAATCTTATTTGCATTGATGACAAGTTTTCTCAAAATAGTTATGATATTATAATTATATATATATATATTTTGGAACATACACAATGAGTGATCACAAGCCTGCATCATCTTCAATGGTCCTTTTAAAGTACTACTGTGGTAAAAAAAAATCTTTATCGTATGTTGAATATTCAAATTAATGGGCAAAATGTTTTCTAGAAAACAAAACAGACTTTTACATTTTTAACTTCATTTTTATTCCAACTCTCCTTCCAACTCACTTGAGGAAGGCGATCAGCAGAAAAGAAACCCGTAAATTCCACACCAGCATAATCTAATAACAACGTCATCATCACTCCAACCTCCCAGGTCAGCTGTCTTGGAATTCTATTGGACCCTGCCCTCTCTTTCCTTCCTCCCATTCCCTCAATTATCATTTTCACCTAAAAAATATCTCCAAAATACGTCCCTACCTTACACAAGAGACACTCTCTACCTTGCCTCAACTACTGCAACTCTCTCAATGCTGGCCTTTCCATAATCCAACTCTCTCTGCTCCAATCCATATTGAACGCATCTGCTAAACTCATATAACACAACCAATGCTCAGTGTCTGCAGCTCCTCTCTGTCCGTTACTCCACTGGTTTCCTATAACTTCTAGAATAAAAATCTATATCATAAACCCTATCCTATAAAGCCCTCCACAATATTGCACCCTCTTATATCTCTGCCCTGGTCTCAAAATATGCTCTCATCCACACTCTTCACTTTGCTAGTGTCTTTCTTCTTTCTTCCTCTCTTATCACCTCCTCTCACACCCGCCTTCAGGACTTTTCTTGTGCCGCCCCTATTCTTTGAAACTCCTTGCCTCGCTCCACTAAACTATCCTCCTACTGCAAATCTTTCAAAACCTCATTAAAAACTCATCTGTTTAAAGAAGATTATCACTTTCAGTCCTATTGTGCACAATGCATAGATCACTCTCCTGTACCTCGCCAATACCCTTTAGAATGTAAGTTTCCATTCTTGTTAGGTGCTTTAGGGAAAGCACTATGTATGTTTAATTGAAAGCTCAATAATAGGGACCTTTGCATTGTGTTCAAATTGTCTTTGACTTGTACCTAACCCCTGTATATCGCTACAAAATATGTTGGCGCATTACAAATATAAAAAAAAAAAAATAATAATAAATAGCTTTTTTCAGTTGTACGTGTTGATAAGAATTTACTTTAAATATATGACCATTTTGGTTCTTTAGCTTTGCTTGTATAATATGCTTTATCCAGTGTGGATGTTTGGACTGGAGGATCTCATGAAATATACAACTACAGGGAGTGCAGAATTATTAGGCAAGTTATATTTTTGAGGATTAATTTTATTATTGAACAACAACCATGTTCTCAATGAACCCAAAAAACTCATTAATATCAAAGCTGAATATTTTTGGAAGTAGTTTTTAGTTTGTTTTTAGTTTTAGCTATTTTAGGGGGATATCTGTGTGTGCAGGTGACTATTACTGTGCATAATTATTAGGCAACTTAACAAAAAACAAATATATACCCATTTCAATTATTTATTTTTACCAGTGAAACCAATATAACATCTCAACATTCACAAATATACATTTCTGACATTCAAAAACAAAACAAAAACAAATCAGTGACCAATATAGCCACCTTTCTTTGCAAGGACACTCAAAAGCCTGCCATCCATGGATTCTGTCAGTGTTTTGATCTGTTCACCATCAACATTGCGTGCAGCAGCAACCACAGCCTCCCAGACACTGTTCAGAGAGGTGTACTGTTTTCCCTCCTTGTAAATCTCACATTTGATGATGGACCACAGGTTCTCAATGGGGTTCAGATCAGGTGAACAAGGAGGCCATGTCATTAGATTTTCTTCTTTTATACCCTTTCTTGCCAGCCACGCTGTGGAGTACTTGGACGCCTGTGATGGAGCATTGTCCTGCATGAAAATCATGTTTTTCTTGAAGGATGCAGACTTCTTCCTGTACCACTGCTTGAAGAAGGTGTCTTCCAGGAACTGGCAGTAGGACTGGGAGTTGATCTTGACTCCATCCTCAACCCGAAAAGGCCCCACAAGCTCATCTTTGATGATACCAGCCCAAACCAGTACTCCACCTCCACCGTGCTGGCGTCTGACTCGGACTGGAGCTCTCTGCCCTTTACCAATCCAGCCACGGGCTTATCCATCTGGCCCATCAAGACTCACTCTCATTTCATCAGTCCATAAAACCTTAGAAAAATCAGTCTTGAGATATTTCTTGGCCCAGTCTTGACGTTTCAGCTTGTGTGTCTTGTTCAGTGGTGGTCGTCTTTCAGCCTTTCTTACCTTGGCCATGTCTCTGAGTATTGCACACCTTGTGCTTTTGGGCACTCCAGTGATGTTGCAGCTCTGAAATATGGCCAAACTGGTGGCAAGTGGCATCGTGGCAGCTGCACGCTTGACTTTTCTCAGTTCATGGGCAGCTATTTTGCACCTTGGTTTTTCCACACGCTTCTTGCGACCCTGTTGACTATTTTGAATGAAACGCTTGATTGTTCGATGATCACGCTTCAGAAGCTTTGCAATTTTAAGAGTGCTGCATCCCTCTGCAAGATATCTCACTATTTTTGACTTTTCTGAGCCTGTCAAGTCCTTCTTTTGACCCATTTTGCCAAAGGAAAGGAAGTTGCCTAATAATTATGCACACCTGATATAGGGTGTTGATGTCATTAGACCACACCCCTTCTCATTACAGAGATGCACATCACCTAATATGCTTAATTGGTAGTAGGCTTTTGAGCCTATACAGCTTGGAGTAAGACAACATGCATAAAGAGGATGATGTGGTCAAAATACTCATTTGCCTAATAATTCTGCACTCCCTGTATGTACCTTTACATTACACTGCAAAAGCAAATCTGTGGTGTTTGATTAAAATAAATAAGATCATTAGAATTCAAGTCATTCATATTCCATGCAATAAAACAACTTAAATTTAATATTTTTAAAAAGTACACATTTACTGTTCCTTTAATATATAGAATACATGGATTTAGGCCAATATCCTTTTACAGGACCGCTGTTTAATGAATGAGCTTATAAGAAGAAAAATAAATACATTTTGATGTCTCTCGATACTTTACTGAGGTCTCTATATTTGAAAGAGTTGTTTACATTTCATCAGGAGGAAGACTTGCAATTATTCTAGCACTTGCCTGATTCTGATGATATACATGATAATTTTTTTTTTTTTAACAGCTTAAGCAATATAACACATCCCCCCTCCTCTCCTACCTCAACCATTAATGACAGAAAAGAAAACCATACTCTCAGGCTCCAATGTAGCATGATGCAGTTTTCCCAAACTAAAGAGACTCTAAAAAACAAACTCTACATTGCACTTGCCATTTGTTTCTAGGTGAAAAATTCCTGAGAGAAACCACATTGTTTCTGCTATATTGTATGAAAGTGTGTGTTTGCCCCCTGCAGTCGTGATCGACTCTCATGGACCTTAACACACCATGCTGATCCACTTGTTATTCATGGCAGAGATACTGAAGTGGGTTGTCAGTTCCTTCTCCAGTGGGCCACAGCATACAGTTCCTGGTATTCCTAGGTGATCTCCCATCCAGGTACTGGCCAGGCCCAACCCTGCAGTATTAAAGTGAGCAACTCTCAAATACTAATTATATGTTTTTATGTGCTAATTTGGATTAGACTCCTAATCAGTCTCTTTAGCGACAAACATCTCCTACAGTTTTCATTTAGTTAAACCCCATACCGTTATTAAGCACTCTGAGACACAAATTAGCATAACGGTTTGCCTATAAGCATAAACAAGCTGCATAATAAATGCTAAATATCTCATGAGTTATTTACTGTAAAGAAAATGGCTACCACAATGTATAGACAGTTTTTTGATCATTAAGATGTAACCATCATATTGTTGGGGTGATAGTGTGCCTTTAAGCTGGTCTCTGAAACATGTTTTCTGCTTGTAACTTACTTATTACAGAGGATAGACCCAACCATTTGTATCTGGCATTCTCTTATTACTTTATTGACCACAGCATAGTCAAATAATGTTGATGTTGCATTAGGAAAGGTGATATGACTTACCATATTAACTGAGACAATTTATAAGCATATTTTGTGCCTAAAGCAGCCTTGTTTTAATTGATTGGTGGGAGTTAGGATTGTTGCTGGTTCCCATTCAATGGCTCCTAGTTAAAAATCTTGAGTGAAGTTCACTTGTAACTCACCGAAAAGCTTTCACATCATACGCCTAAATATAACTTGTGTTAAATACCACCCGAGTGCTCCAAATATGCCTATTATCCCAAGCCCAGAGTGCATAACTATTTTACCAAACCATGTCATATGCATCCCGTAACTATATCCAATATCAATGAGGTTTCCTCCAAAGTCTTTTGAGTACCCCATGTCACGACCGGCCAATTTGGGGGACCACGCTCACCCCAAATCTCTCTCTCTCCACGGTCGCAACTTTTTGTTCAGATCTCAACACCAGCAGACACTTCAGATGACAGCCTCATTACTGCAGAGACATGCAACTCAGACCCCTATTCTTAGGATCTAAGAATCACACCCATGTACCTTGGATTAGTACAAGCAGACTCTGACACCACCTGTGTTTAGTGTGTCCAAAGTCAGACTGGCCACTTCTTTATTGTTACAAAGATATATAAAAAAAAACAGAAAGATGACACAAAACACCAAAGACTGCCCCCAGTTCTAGCCCATCCTCCGAGGCAAATAGCTTGCTATTTCCCCTCACCCACATGATTTCCTGATGTAGAGAGGCATCTAACTTTCTTCTAATTACACCTTTTGTTTCTCCTCTTACAGAGCCATAAAACTAGTTACCCCTTTCATGAATAAAGCCAGAGCCTTCACACGTGGCCGATCGCAGGGCCATATAAATTCCACTATCCTATTTCTAACACAGATACAGTTTTGCAATGTTAGTCAATTACAGCACCACATGCACTTATTACATCCATGATATAAATGTTAAGCAAATTGTTAGTACCTTCTAACCACACATATAATAACAGATAAACCCCAAATTGTCCAGTGGGCCCTTCTGTTCATAACAGCTAGTTTCCCCCATCCTAGTGTGGCCTAGGAATTCGTCCTGACGGACAAATTTCTAGCCACACTGATCTCACTTGTGCAAGTGATGGTGATTGTAATAGCCTCACAGTCCACATTTCTTCCAATTCCAATGGGCACACAATTTTGGGCATAGCCTCCATGGCTCAATTGCCAACCGCCTTCGTTGGGCCATGGGACATGCCCCCTTCCTCCCCATCCATTGGGGAAAACAATTTAATTGGGCAGCTGCATCTAAAACAGTCCTTGGGCCTATTAGTTCACCCAGTCCAAAGGGTCCCAGGGTGGTACAAAGTCCAGGTGACAGTTCCCAAGGTGACATGGCTCGCCCCCCTCCCAAAAACCAGGGCCAGTGCCCTCCTCTTCCCAATGTCTGAGGGGAAACATTTTCCTTGGGAGTCCCATAAACTAACACCTCCAGGGAGGAACATACCAGTCTGATACTGAACCCAGCATCCATGATGGTGGTCTGGAATGGAGGCTCCACTTTCACCTGCACCGCAGTCTGGGCATGGTAACCCCTCTCACCTGCAGCAATGGTCTGGGCATGGGACTCCATTTTTCCATCTCCTTGGACCACAGTTGGTGCGTTGTATTCCATCTCGCCTCCCTTGGGATCTTTGGTCACTGTGTTCCCTGGCAGGACCTCACAGCTCTCATCCAGACATCCCCTTGGGCCATCAGTTTTACAGACATTCTCTGTCTTCTCAATTGCCTTGTTATTAGCAATTGTGCCCCAGCCATTTGGTTCTGGCTGGCCCCCTTGGTCTGACACAGTCCCAAGGTTGTTCTCGGTGTTCGCCCCTGTACCCATGGCTGGTTCCTGGACTGTAGTTATCCACGGGAACCCCATGTTAGGTTCACAATCCATCTCTGGTTCTTTCCAGAACTCTCCCAGGCCCTCCATCTCGCCTGCTATTCCTGTCTGAGACTCAGGCTCCACTGGTTTTGAGATGTACCCATAATGTATGGTACCCTCCTCATCTGTCCCAGTTGTTGCAAAAATTAACTGGGCCTTGTCCATTTGTATCTCCACATTGGTATTGTCCTGGTCAGAGTCCACAATATCCTCTCCCCAGACCTCTGGTAACCAATCATTTTCCTCCCTGTCCGCCTGACAGGGTTCCTCCCAACTGGATGGCCAAAACCCCTCCATGGATGCCTCATCCAGCAATTCAACATACTCAGCCTCCAGCTGCAGCTCTTGCTGAATCAGGGGTTCCAGCAAATTAGCCTCCGGGGACCATGGTTCTAATCCCAGACCATGACAGCGTTTAAGAAATAAGTTATTTTTCCTCCTTACAGTCCCCATGCCACATTCAGGATCACCAAAGACGATCTCCCAGAGCCCATCTATTAGCTCCAATTGAACATAGAGATCCTCTTCAAGGGCACCAACAGGCCCTATCCTGGCATGATACTGTTTCTCTAAGGCAATCTCTTTCCATACCAGTTTCTTCAGCCAGCATGACAGCTCATGGTCCTGCCACAATCCCAGGAACGCCATCCATTGCTTTAGAAGGGCCATTCCTCTGCAGTCCTTTGCCTCTGTCACCTGGCTCTCTTTCTCTACTGGGGATAAGCATTTCCCCTCCACAGGAGCTGAGACAGGGCCATTGCTTACCCTTCTCCTGTTCCCCTGTACCTCCTGTGTGATCTGTATCCGGAGTTCCCTCTGCTGATCCTTAGTAAAACCTGCAGGCATTACCTCAATCCATCTTTGATACCGTCTGGACACTTCCTCCTCCTCTGCTGCAGACATCTCTTCATAAGCTGCCATCCTTCTGTGTTTTATACAGAGATCCCCACCGATGCCACCAGCTGTCACGACCGGCCAATTTGGGGGACCACGCTCACCCCA